>JARVZY010011817.1:2500-45376 GCA_030686995.1 Artemisia argyi
ATAACTTCAATAGATCCACTTTCTACTAAAATTGTTTCATAATATTCTCTTGTCTGAAAATCATTGTTATATAAATGAGTATTATTGGGAAAAATATATTTAATAAGAGTACCAAAACTTTGATAAATTGGGAAAAATATATTTAATAAGAGTACCAAAACTTTGATTTAATTTTTCTTCTTCTTCAGGTTCAAGAATCTTAACAACTTGGCGATTTGGATTTACTTTGGGATCTGGTTTATTAGGATTTTTAGGCATACTAGAAGAAGAAGCAGTTGATGAATAAGGATTTTGACTTGAAATATTATTTGGTATAGAGGCTAAGGCTGAATAAGTTGCTCTTGGAGATGATTGGTTGGGTGAGAAAGGGGACAAAGTCCTTCTTGGGGATTGAGAAAATGATGATAAAGGTGAAAATCGATTCTGAGATATACTTGGGGGAGTTGATGGAGAAGATAATCTAGGCCTTGGTATAGGAATGATAGGTTTCTTGTTTGAATTCATCCCTGTAAAAACTCTCTTGATAAGAAATTTGGAAGAGAATTATTTTCTCCTTTTATAATTTCAATTTCGAAATCAAAATTACTTAATATAGCTTGCCATCTTGCAAAAATTTGTTTTGAAATTAAATTTTTAACATCTTTTTCTAAAACATATTTTGCTGAAGAACAATCAACTCTTAATAAAAAAAGGTTTCATATATAAATCATCTTCAAATTTTTGAATATTCAAAACTATACTTAATATTTCCTTTTTAACTATAGAATAATTCTTTTGAGTATTATTCCAAGATCCTGAGAAAAATCTTACTAATTGTTCTTTATCTTCATTCTTAAATTTTTGTTTTAATATACCACCATATCCAATATCGCTTGCATCTGTTTCAACAATAAGACTTGCTTCTGGATTTGGTATAGTTAAACAGGGTAATTCTTTTATTTTACTTTTTATTAGTCTAACTACTTGAGTATGTTTTTCTGTCCAAGGTTCAGGATTTTTCTTAAGTCTATTATATAATGGTTTACATATACTCCCTAAATCTTTAAAGAAATCATGAATATAATTTAAACATCCTAGAAACCTTTGTAATTGTTTTTTATCTTTAATTTTATCTGGAAATTTATTAGAAAATTGTAGACTTCTATCAATACGTTTAATAGTTCCTTGAATTATATCATGTCCTAAAAATCTTATCTCTGTTTGAAATAAAGTTATTTTAGTATGAGAGACTGCTAATCCATTTTTATATATAAGATTATAAAATATATTTAAGTGTTTAAAATGCTGATCTATATTTTTAGAAAATATTAAAATATCATCAACATACACTATAGCGAAATTACTTATAGGAATAACTATATCATTCATTATATTTTGAAATTCTGAAGGAGCATTTTTTAAACCAAAAGGCATAACATTCCATTTATAATGACCAAAAGGGACATTAAATCCTGTTTTATATTTATCCTTTTCCTCAATTTGTATTTGCCAAAATCCTGATTTCATATCAAATTTAGAAAATATTTTTGAATCATATAATCTTTTTAATAAATCTCTTTTATCTGGAATAGGATATCTAATCCACTTTAATACTTTATTTAATGGTTTATAGTTTATAACTAATCTTGGTACTCCTCTTTCGATTTCAGCACTATTCATAACTTAGAAGGCTGAACAAGACCATGGAGACTTTGAAGGTCTTATGAGATTTTTATCTAATAATTCTTGTATTTCTTTTCTACAATGTTCTACTAATTCTTCATTCATATGTATAGATTTAGATTTAGTGGGAATATCTTTTTCATTAAACTCTTTTATATAAGGTAAACTAACAATATGTTGTTTTCTTTTCCAAAAAGCATTTGGAGTAGTAGCACAAATGTTTTCTTTAAATTTTTTAACTATTTGTTTTATTTTGTTTTGTATAATAGTAGTTTGTAAATGATTATTTATTCTTTTATCATTTATTTCATTTATTAAATATTCTATATGTTTCTTTTTATTATCTATAATATTTATTTCTTTTGTTATCATTGGTATAGCAAACACAAATAATATCTTTTTTTCCCAAAACTTTTATAGTTAATCCTTTTTCATTCACTTTAAATGGATATAATTGTGTTATAAATGGTTGACCTAAAATAAGTTGAGAACCCATATTCTTAACTAATATTAAGTTTGTTTTGTAACAATAATTATTATTACAGACATGAACATTTGATCATTTATATCCTATTTTTAATTTATCTCCAGTAACTCCGGATAATCTTTGTGATGACTTTTCATAATATTTAACTGGTACTAATCCTTCTTGGATACAGTTTAGATCTGCTCCAGAATCAACCAAAGCAATTAAGGATAATTTATAATCATTATTTATTACAATATTTACTTTGATATACCACATTTGAGTACTGATACTTTGTATATTATTTATAACTAAATTATTAGATGTTCCTATATCTTTATTATTTTCAACTTCTTTTTCTTTTTCTTTTTCTAATGTATTCATTCTTTGTTTAATAATAGCTATTTCTGCTTTAATTGTTTTTATTTCTTCTTGTAATTCTGGAATAGTTATAGGTTTAACGTTTTTATTAAATCTTTTAAATATTTTCATAAGATTATAATCTTGTGTTTCTTCTTTAGTATTATTTTCTTTTATTTTTTCTTTTAATTTGTCTAAATATATTCTTTTTACTTCTTTATCTTCAATTTTTTCTACTAATTTAATTAATATTTTAATTTCTTCATTATCGTCAGTTATACCATTTATTTTATATTCACAAACACAATTACCTAAACATTCGCATTCTTCTGATTCGTTGCTACTACTTGATTCTTTTTCTACTATATTTAAATCATCTTCTCTATAATCAGATATATCAGATTCACTGGATTCTTCATTTATCATTATTTTAAGAATTTGTTCTTTATATTCTTCTGGTATATTTAACTAATTTATTTTCTTTTTAATATAACAGTTTCTAGAGGTATGACCAGGTTTTCCACAATTATAGCATATTATCGTATCTTTTGTTTCTTTATTATAAGTATATTTCTTTATTTTATTTTTATATTTTTTGTTATAATTTTCATTTTTATTATCTTGTGTATAATTTCTTCTAGGTTTTCTAAACTTATTATATCTTTTTTCTCTTCTGTATTTCTTATTACTAGATGATGGTAATTTTATCGGTTCATATCCATACTGTTCACAAAAATTTCCTAATTCATCTCTATTATTAATACCTTCTTTTTTAATTTTAGCTTTTAATTTTTGTTAGAAATAGAAGTGACGATCATTATTGTATCAACGAGTCTTGTAATAATGTTGTAATAGTCTTGTAGTTTAGTTAAGGGTAAACGGGCTTGGTTTAATCTAATATTGTATAAGTTTAGGTCTAGCTCATTACATAAGCCCAAGCCCGGCCCATCTCTTTATCTTAGCTATATAAACCTTCAAATGCTCCCATTTGGAGGTGGTGCTTCTATGTGTAATTCTATGTGTTTCTCTCTCTAAACATAATACATCTTTCCTTTCTCTCACTAGAAGTATCCATCTCTATTCTCCATCTCTCTCTCTACTTATCTCTTCTATTATCTCTATATAAAAGACACAATTTCGAGATTACTCTTCGTTGCTACTAAAGTGTTACCGATCGTGTACTCAGTGATTTCTCTCTTGTATAAGAAAGAAAACACTTCGACTTTTGGCATATTTTCGAAATTGGATAATTTCGAAAATTTTGAGTGATTGTATTCTCGAAATTGCAATTTTTCCAGAAAACACTAACTTTCGAGAAACTTGAGTATTTTTTTTTTTTCGAAAACCTTCAAACTTTCGAGAATACATAAGTTTCGAGAATACATAAGTTTCGAAAAATTCAAAAAAAAAAAGAAAGTTTCGAGATCACAAATTTTCGAGATCACAAGCTTTTCGAGAACACATATTTTCGAAAGAATTTCGAGATCACAAAATTTCGAGAACCATCCAAACTTTCGAGAACACACAAAAGTTTCTAGAATTGTCATATCTTTCGAGAACACTCATAACAATTTCGAGAACACTTTTTGTGCAAGTTTTTGGCTAAACCTATACCTTCTATAAGATCCATTCATCTACACAAGTTATCCTATCTTTCTTTAAAGTTGAGTAAAATTTAATTTTTACAGGAGACTAAACGTTCAATTTTTACGCGAAATTCAAATTTTGGTATAACGGTGAAAATTTTGGCCCAAAATTCAAATTTTTAGGCCAAAATTCAAATTTTTTCGGTAAAATTTGGCGTCAAAATTTTGAAAACTCAAATTTTTCTGGGTACCTTAGGATTGCATTTCTTAGTGATTTTCAAATTTTGAGAAAGCAAATTTTCGTATTCAATTTTTTTGGAGGGAAAATTTGAAATCACTAAAGATCCTAAGAACAACTTTTCACTTTGACTTGAATCAATGGCCACTCACCATGACCATTTCACAAGTATTTTGTACAATGGTTTTGCCTCATTGTTCAAGGAATTAAACATCCAACAACATAATAACAATCTGCAAGAATATGCTTCGAGTATATAGATGGGGAATCAAATGCAATATGCTGGGCAGTATGTTGGAAATCAAATGAATCAGAATGTGCTTAATCACAATGGGATTGATTGTTTCATGACTTCTCACCAGGCAACAACATCAAGCAGTGATTCTGATCTTCCTCCTACCTATGATTCCGATTCATTCCATGAGGTACCAAATTGTGGTAATAATGCTAATCAGTTTACTCATGAGAAGCCACATTATGTGCCACCTGAACCTAATTATGATACATATGTGGAGGAGCAAGTTAATACCAATGTTAACTATGCAACTCCATACATGGATCCTAATGGAGTTCAAGTTGCACAAAATGGTGCTAATGATGAGGAAACCCGTGCTTTATTTGAATCATTAATAAATAATTGTGGTATTGAAATTGAGAAAGTGAAAAAGGTCAATCGCGATGTTAAGGCCGCGAATGTAAAATTGACCGCTGAGCTTGAGAGTTACAAAGCAACCGTTAAAGCTTTTGAATTTCATAACAAAAGATTGTCTGAATTAGAAACTGGTTATCAAAATTCCGTTTCAAGAGAACAACAATTGCAACTCAAGTTTGATACACTTGATGTTAATTCTTTCAAAAAGATAAAATCTTTAAACGCGGAAATTTCTGATTTACAAAACCAACTTTCTAAACAAAAAACAGCTTATACCAATCTTGAAAAAGAAAGGGATGAGTTGAAAAAGGACTTTGCAAAGAAAGAAGACAAACTTTTGGAAGAAATCGTAGAGTCAGAACACATGATTGCTCATTTAGAAGAATTAGTGGTTAAGTCGGGTCAGTCGAGTCAAACAATGAAAATGATTTCAAATCAAACTAATTCGATTTACCATACGAAACATAAAATGGCTCTTGGTAACAACACCCCTTGTAATCTCAAGAAAGCTCAGCAAGAACAGAATGTTTTGTACAATGGTAATGTGATTTACACCAAACATGATCCTCCTGTCGTTCAAGATTCTGTGCTAACGATTGAACATGTCGAAGAGAGCATAAATAAAATGAAACAAAAGGATTTGAAACACATTCATTACAACAAATTGAACAAACTTTCGGGAATCACTTTTGTTCCACAAACAGAACCATCTGCGTTTTCCATAAAATGACCATTTGCGAAATTCTTGTCTAAAAAGAAAGTTGTTTCCAAATCTCTTTCAAAAATAGAACAAATGTCCTCTAACAACACTTTTAATACAAGTGAGGCTAGAGAAATTCTTGATGAAGTTAAAAAGAGAATTCAAGAACTTCAAAATATTGTTGCTTCTAAAACTTCAATCAATATTAACAACTGGCATTCCAGTTTTCATATTGAGCAGAAAAAGGTGTTTCAAAACGAAATTACTATCCCACTGAATAACATCAGTGCAAGGGTAATCCATTTTGAACAAGCTTTCTTAAAAGAAACGGCCGACTTTGTCAAGGACCACAAATCCCTGGTAAACGAAGCTAATGATACTCGTGAAAACATGAATGTTTTGGAAAACCTAAATGATTCTCTCTTCGAAGCTGTTATGACGACTGAAATTATGTCTATCATTTTACAAACATATTCTGTTCAAGACGATGAACGACTAAGAGCTGAGACCTCCGCAATTGTTTCCAAATATGAAAATGCTCTTGAAAAACTTGAAAAATAAAACATGTCATTTTTCAAACAACTTGATCGAAAATCAGAGGAATGCAAGTATGACAAATTGTCGTATGAGCATGCCTACAAGGACATGAAAGAGCAAAATGATCTTTTGAGAGCTCAGCTTATAAGTATAAAAGGAAAGGGTGTGGAAACTAAGTTTGCAAAACTATCGACTTCGGAGAAACCAAATGTTTCAAACACGATTCAAAAACCAAAAATGTTAATTTCTCGGTTTGCTCCAAAAGTCGATGAGAAAAAGGATTTGTCAAAACCAGTCACTCCACAACCCTTGCTCAAGAAAAAGGAAATGGAAAAGATTGTTGAAAAACGAAAATTGGTTGTTGAAAGAAACACAAATGTGAGTGCACCTAGCTCTTCTAGGAATAGTACACCAAATGTGACTACTAAAACAGTTAAAGAGTCTGTTGGTTCTAATGACATGGTCCACAATCACCATCTAGAAGAAGCAAGGAAAAAGGCACAACTTCGAAAAGACGGAATTTTAGGTACAAAACCTAGTGTGATGAATTCTACAAGATTCCAAAGCACTGCTAGTAGTAGTAAACCATTACCTAGGAACTATCTTCAAACTACTAGGGATTGGCTTGCGTCTAAGAGTAGTGGCACAAAAGAGAATGCTAGGAACATAGAATGCAACACAAAGAATTCCAAAGTCTCATCGAACAACAAACAATTTCCAAACGACTGTAGTGACAAAATTAAAATTGCTGTGTTAAACAAGAATGTTGAATTTGTCTGTCCTACATGTCAAAAATGTGTTTTTTCCGCTAATCACGATGCATGTATTGCACAATTTCTCAAGAAAAGAAAGTCAAGTGTCAAGACACAATCCACTAAGACACCTAATCAAAACAAACCCGTTGATAAGCAGCAAAATGGTAAGAAACCTAATAGGTGGATATCTAAAGGATGTAGTTTTTCCAAAACTGAGACTTCCGCTGCATCTGATAAGAAAACTACGTCTAGAACTTACCTTAGGTGGATTCCTACGGGAAAAGTTTTTAAAACAGTTGGTCTTAGATGGATTCCCACAGGAAAATTTTTTGATAGTTGCACCAAGACAAATAATAGTGATAATCATCAGATTAAGGAAGTAGAAACCATTACAACCGTTGATAGTCAACACCCGCAGAGTGATGACTCATGTACTTCTAACACTGTTATTTGTGAAACCTCTTCGTCTTCGGTTGCAGGTGCTTCAACTATCTCAGAACCCAGTTCATCAGAGGGTTCAAATTCTGTAAATTCTATAAAATCATTCTTTCGATCTTCTATTTTTGATTTTCCTTTTCTTTTATAAAAACAAAAACAAAATACAAAAATAGAAAATTTTCAAAAATACAAAAACAATATAAAATCAAAAAAATCCAAAAATATTCTTCTCACGACATGTCTCTTGTATAATCGATATTCTGTACGTTTCTAGAAATGTCATTCAACAATGATACGGATATGTACAAATGCTTGAGCGAGAGTTCTCTAAAATGTTTTTTTTTCCTAAAACATGTTGTTAATACAAATATCGCCTAAAAACGTTATTTATATTTTACGATCTTTGCTAAGTTTTGTTAATGACAAAGTATGAAGTTTAGCTATAAGTAAATCATCACTTTAAGTGTTTAAGTCTTGTTTAACTAAGGTTAACATTTCCTTTTAAACAAAACATTGTGTTTATTTCTTAAACTAAAATGAGTCTTGTCACATCATATTTATTTCTTTATATAGTAAGGTCACATCACATTTAGGGCAAGTTTTGTCATGATGCATTTATGGAAAGAAATGTGTTTGACTAACTTTGTTGTTGCTTGCAAGCTTTGTATTTGACTTGTTATTATGAGATGTGACATTGTTTGGTTGCTAGGAGTTATGAGACAAGACCTTGTTTGGTTTGCAAGATTTATTGCAAAACCAACTGCAGCCCTGGCGGTACCCTGGGGGTACACGGGCGGAACCCTTTTGAGGGGTCCGCCTGATCCGCCAGACCTGCAGAATTGTTTGCTATAAATACCAAACCATTTGTTAGTTTTTGGTAACCCTTTTAGGACATATATTCACACACTCTCTCAACTAACTCAGTAACCTTTTGATTTGTGATTCTCTTATGTAGCAAGGGACTTCACAAGATCATTCAAGAAGTTACAAGCTTCAACTCTAAAGTTGCAAGTCTTGGTAGCTTGGTCATGTATAAGCTTTGATAGTTTATACTTCATGTGTGTCATGTATATAGATGTAAGTGGTTAGTATTTTAGGCCTCAAAATACGTAGTGTGTCGGGAGTTGTTGTACCCTTGTAAAAGAACTAACGGGAGTGGTTGTACCCTTGGAAAAGAACTCGACATCTAGCTTAGTGTCGGTAAAAGTGTAAGCGACGAATGGGAGTGGTTGTACCCTTGTAAAAGAACTCGACATCTAGCTTAGTGTCGGTAAAAGTGTAAGCGACGTTGTAAAGGTTTTCTCCGCCGGTGAAAGGAGCTTGTTGATTACTGCTTATAACTCTCGAGTTGGAAACTCGGGGCGTGGATGTAGGGCAAGGAAAAAGAGTCCTTGTAGCCGAACCACGATAAACAATCGTGTTGTGGTTTGATCGTTTCTTTCTTTATCTTTGCTTATTACATGTTGTCTTTTAGTTATAATTGCTAATCACATATAAAGCTTTCTAAAAGAATTAAAACAAGTAA
The DNA here is from genome assembly GCA_030686995.1 of Artemisia argyi. NCBI lineage: Eukaryota > Viridiplantae > Streptophyta > Magnoliopsida > Asterales > Asteraceae > Artemisia > Artemisia argyi. Next base: position 11,420 of record JARVZY010011817.1, read on the forward strand.
AGTTGTATTTATATCTTGAAACAAATGTAAAGCTTTTCAAAGAACTAAAACAAGCAAAGTTAGGATCATCACAAGTAAAGCTTTTCAAATTATGAAACAAGTAAAGTTAGAATTGTTATTCACATGAAAAGCTTTTCAAAGAATCAAACATATAAAGTTGTGTTTATATCTTTAAGCAAACGTAAAGTTTCTAAAAGGATATTTAAGATAAATAAGAATCGAAAAAGCGGTAAACTATTCAACCCCCCTTCTAGTTTTCCACAATTGGCATCAGGAGCTACGTTACTCAAGATCTTTAAAATAGAATGTATTTTAAAACTTGGATCGATCCATGGATTTTGAAAATCTCAAAGAAGGGCAACCTATTCAAAATCAACCGCTTTTTGTAATAGAAAACTTACTTGAATGAAAAAGTAATTTTGAAAACTATGTGAAATCAATTGATCAAGATCTTTGGCATATTAATTCTTTTGGTAATTTCAAGTCGAAGAAAACAAGTTTTTGAAAACCAAGATAATTAACTTAAACTTGGTAAAAATACTAAAGCTAAAACAATGATTTATAAAGCTTTAGTACCAAATATGAAAGAATGATATTTAGAAAAATATGTTAAACTTTCATCAAGAAATATGTCAAGCCAAAGATGATCAAATTGATCTCACAAATGTATTAGAAATCTTAGATATATTAATTGATTGATTTTTAGTTGAGATGAATACATGTACTACTAGTTTAAATGTTTTAAATGAAGGTGTAAGTGAAGATGATTACTCATGACGAGCTCTTAGTGGACTTGCTTACGATTCATGGAATAACACGGATGAAGATGAAGCCAACCATCCGGTTTGTGATTCTAAACTAGATAAAACATCAAGCAAGGTACACTTTGAAACCAAACGCTTTTGCTTTGACAAATTTATCCTAGAGTTTTCTAAACTAGAAAATGAGTCTAAATGCTTATGCAACATGGACCTAAAAATTATCTTCAAGAACGAGTCTTCAAAATCGTTTGAGAATATCTTTGAAAAGGAAATCTTGTTCGAAGATAAAATATCTAGAATTGAGAGTAATGTTGAAATTGATCTAGAATGTAAATTGTGTCTAGATTACAAACATAAGATTAAAATGCAAAATGAGAAAGGAAAAATATTAGTTAACTTTGATGAAAGCTCAAAATCTTTTGAAAGATTATTGAGGAGTCAAAGGTTGTTTAAAGATAAAATCGGATTAGGTTTTAACTCAAAAGCACCATTAACTAATAAAACAAAGCAAGTTAAAATTATCAAACCTAGAAGAGAGATTTAGAGATAATTCAATCTCTAATAGAAACTCATGATAAAAGGATTAAGATTATCATTTTCTATGCTTTTATATGATTGTCTAACCTTCTTGGATACATGAGTTATTGAGTTTCAAAGCGTGTCGTCAAACCATGTTATTACGCGAAGTGCTTATCCTCTTGATAACATTTTTATGCAACTTAAAAGGTACGCATTACTTCAACTCGGCTTTTATTGTCTCTTGTTTGTAGCATTATGTGTAGGATTATGTGTTATTAGTAATACTCTAAAAGTGTTTACTTGCTATTTGTAATAACTAATATTTGACTCTATGTAACAAGGAATTTTTGTCATTAGTACTAGTAGGAGATATAAGGTGTTTTGGTTCTTTAACCATCTAGAGATAAACACGAAAAACTCTTGAGTATGTCTCACTCAACTCTTGCTTACAAGTAACCTAACTAAGAATTTCCTAAGTGTTAAAATGTCTAACACTTTTGTGATGCTTGCAAAACAAACCTTTGTTAAATAATTTTCTCAAACACCATACTTTGAGTCTTTAATTGTGTTTTTCTTTAATCACTCTTTTATGATAATCTCACATAAAACACACAAGGTGAAATAAATCACATTAGCATACATTAGGATGTGTGAAAGAAAATGAGTTTTCAACATCTAGGATTTACTCATCAAATGTGACACATAGTCTCATGATGTTGTACCTCTTGGACTTTTTCAAAACAAATAGAGTTCATAGTGTCTTAAGTAAGAAAACCCAAAAAGTCGAGGAGTCGTTGAATACAACATTTAACGAGTGATCTCCTTCTTCTAAGATATCATCTTTGGTAGATGATAACTTAGTCGAAAGTTCAATGATGGCAAGACAAGTATGTTGTGTAAAACATTAAGGATAAAAGTACAAAATAACATCTTCTCACCATGAGTCAAACATTGAGTCAAGTAAAATTGACATAAGTTATAAAACTTGATTTATTGGTCATAGTTGTGTCTAAACAAATTCAACAAAAACAGTTTTTGAAATTTGAAGTAAAACAACTAGTGAAACAAAATAAATGTTTCGAAGAAATCATATAATTATAAGTGTCAATATTTGAAAGTCTTTTTGATAATAAAAGCAAGCTCCAAAAGCAAGAGATTTTAACTTAAAGACATTCCTAGTTACTTTCTTGTTCTCAAATGGTTAGGTTATTGATGACTTTTCAAGAATGAGATTAGTAAATCCGTAGGTAAAACTAAACGTAGAGAAATGTTCGGAAGACTACTTGTTCTCATAACAATTAGATCCAACATTATGTTTAGTTTTTGTCTATGTGCTCGTGTTAAAGAAGATCCTAAAACAACTCTTTAGTTGAGCCTATTTGGATACATCATTAAGTACTACACAACTTAAATTATGGTCTCCCAAAAGAACGGGAATAGAAACCATGGTGTTTGACAAATGGAATTATGTCGGTAATAAGTTGATAAGAAAAGCTCAAGTGGTACTTGCACTTTTATACTTACTTACCCAATGATTCTCCAAAACGCGTATGAATCTCAAATTAGTATCGAATGGAAAAGCACATCAACAAGCTCCGCTTGAACAAGCAAACTTGCATCAACAAAGGAATTCATCTTATCAACATTGTTATACCTTCAACAAAGGAAGCATCGACTTCAGCGACAATTCAATCCATTATGTTCTTTATTGACATATTGTGATCCATCATCATCATCTTGGTAAAAATGTTCATTGAGGAACATCTTAACTAAGAAAGTCTTATACGTTAACCATTCTATGAACGTTTTCACAAAACCCCTTGAATGAGAATCATTCATCATCCCTAGGCTTAGTCAAGAACTCATAAGACCAAAAACCTTAGTTTTGAACATTAGGATAAAACCACAAAAATCAAGACAATTCCTTTTAAGTTTTTTCCCTGCAGAACCCACGGCACCTTCAGACCATACGGGCGGAACCCATTCTTTGGTTCCGCCTGGTCCGCCAAACCTCAGATTGTTTAAACTTTTTACTTCAAAGCCAAACACCCTCTTAAATCTTAACAAAAACTAACAAACAGCATCACCCTCTCTAAAACACATATCCTCACGAATTTTAGGGCTTCTAATCCAATCTCTTCTAATCCAACTAACTTTGTAAGTATTCTAATCACAATTGCATTTTTAATTTAATTATAACATTTTTGCTTACAATCATTAACTAGAATCTTAGGGCTTTTGCATAAAACTTCATGATTCATGAAAAACTTGGTGGCTAGTCAATTATGTATTTCATTAGTTAAGAAATGTATCTCCTCATTGTTACTTTGATTTACCAAACACACCAAGTGCATTATTTTTCAAATTGCAACATAATTCATCACCACATTGTTAAAACAAATGAAAAACATCATTTAAACATCACTTGCATACTATCTCTTGAATGCTAAAGGGGATACATAACTAATATGTATTTTCGGGTACATTCAATCGAAGACACATTCAATTAGGAGAGTGTTGGTTATCTTTTGTTTTTACAACAAAATTTGCATAACAAAATGATTTAGGAATCAAAACGAGTCAAGAGAACCATGTCTTCACATTGTTTTGCATATAGGAATATATTAAAACATCCTCGTTGTTAAAAGTCATTAACATACAATTTTATGTTTTCTAGGAATCAACATGCCTCCCGCAAACAAATCCGATCACAAAGAAACCCTTAAGTACATGCCCAAACACCATATGACCAAAGGTCTCAACCCGGTTCAAGTAGAAACCTTTAAGGCATTAGAAAAACGCCATGTTCACGAAGGTAGAACCATTGATCCATCCTTTCTAGAAGGAACATCTATTCGCCAAAACTTTGCCGCAATTCACTTTGATTGTCTCCTTGATATAGATGAGCCCATTTGTCCTAGGTTCATCTTGGAATTTTATGCAACCGTAAACCTTTCCTCATGTGCTAGTGGTAGGATTTCATTAAACTTTACATCCAATCAAATATCACATGACATAGATTTAAAAGACTTAGCTATAATTCTTGGTGTACCAAATGAGGGAACTTGCCTCTACACGGATAAGTGGCCCATTTCAAGTCTTGATACTATTGATCGTTTTTATCCATATGATACACCTCTTGCTAGTAAGGAAACTATTAAGGAACACCTCTTTGTTAGAACCTCTACCACTAGGGTGAACCGGTCGGGGAATACTGTAGATAAGGATCCTTTTGGTATGGAGCTCAATGAGCTTAAACCACAATTTAAGAAGTGGGAAGAAATTCTTAGGGCTAACGTCATAAGTACCATAGGAAATAGAGATCACATCAACACATGCCTATGCTACATGCTATATAGCATTTCCACCGGTCAACCCTTCAACTTAGCCTACTACCTTGCCAAAAGAATGGCCGACATATCCTTAGTTGGAACAACCGCTCTTCCCTATGGCATGTTTCTTACCCGCCTCTTTAGAGCAATCTCACCCATTTCTCCTAACGAAGATGGAATACGCCTTGACTATTTTCTCGTTCCTCACACCTTCGTTCCCCTAAGTGATAAACGAGTTTACAAAAATAAGGGCAAACGTACTCGATCACCTACACCATCATCATCATCATCCGAAATGAGCGAGGATGATAAACTTCCCAACTCTAAGTTACCTCCTTTAGAATACCTTCATGCTCTCCCCATCATTGACAATGCTTCCGAAGAATTCAAGCAAACCAAAGGAATGTTCAAGTGTTTTGGAAGGTACCTAAACAAGCTCAAAAAGAAGATAGACCGGTGTGAGAAGATTAAGGAGCGTTTGGCATAAGAATGCTTTAGAATAGTCTTTGTGTTAAAACTATGTGAATTATGAGTTTTTCACTTTCATGGTTTATTATGTTTGTTGGATTATGTTTGTATGAACTTTTATGCATAATGACAATGTTTAAGGTGTTTGTCATCTTTTCTATGCTTATGGGAATTCTTACTAAGTATAGTGAAATCCTCGACCTCAAGGTCAAAGTCCCATGATATGTATGTTTATGTAACACCCCCAAAATACCGCAGCGGAAGACTGTGTCATTGGGATGCTACTTCAGGGCACAAAGTACAAGATATAGAAAATGAACTCTAAATGAGACGTTTTTGAAAAGTTACCATTCGAATAGATAAAAGTCATAGTTTACAAAGCAAAGATCCCAAAGTAGAATAATACATAAGTTTTTAAAGTGTATCGAATGGTAAACGATAAAAGTGAAAGTCTCCAAAAGCATGCCCTAAGACTCTCAGCTCCATAAACCTGCTATCGCCTTTCTAACCTGAGATAAACATGCTTAAAAGTGTCAACACAAAGGTTGGTGAGTTCATAGAGTTTGTCTTAATGCAGTTGAAAAAGCTTATAAAGAATGTTCACACAGCAAAGGCATCGTAAATCCACTCAGTTGCAAGTCCCGTCATAAGAGACTTGTAACCTGTGTGTTCACAACCCACTGCTACAATGTATAGTATGAGTAAGATATGTATAAGTTCATAACAACAGTTTAGCAATTAGTAGTGAGTCTACACTTCATCTCCGAAGACCTCACCTAAGTATGTATACTTCCATGGTTGTGCCCAGAACCTTAATCTGGGGCCATAAGAAGTATATATGTTTCCATGGTAGTGCCCAGAACTAAATCTGGGGCCATTGGAAGTATGTATGTATGTATCCATCACAGTTTAGTATAACACAGTTAAGTATAACACAATCACGTATGTATGACATCAAGTATAATGTAATCAAGTATAATGTTATCAAGTAAATGTTTCCCAAGTATAAATGTTATGTGAATCTATACAAGTAAGCAAGTAGTAGCATGTATCTCCCCCAAAGAGTTGATAGAACAATTAAAAGAGTAGGGGCTATGACTCACCTCGAAGTAATAGCACAATGCAACGGAATGTTAAGGACAACAATGCACAGTTATCTGCCGCAACCTAAAATGAATGATGAATGATCTCATTTAGATCACCAAATGATGTTATGAATGTCCATGCTCATGTTTCTATACCACTCTAGTCTTTGTAAAAACACTTGTGTTGTCAAAAATATATAATCCAAGAATTTGGAAAAATATTGCTATTAGAAAATATAAATAGCTAGTTATAATATATATATACTTATATATATATAACGTAAGTTTCCATGTTAGCGTTGAAAAACTCGGGTTGTAATCCTTGAAATGATGAAAATATACTCGTAATAACTAATACAACATTAGTTATAAAGCTCGGTACTTAAAATTATGTCTAGCTTATAAATGTACTTCGTAGTTTTTGCGCCAAATTTATATAAAAGCTGTCAAATATAAAATGGTTTTAGCCGATATTCAAACGTGAATATCTTTGTCGTTTCTTGTCCGTTTTACTTGTTCTTTATGTCCACGGTTACGTCTTAGTATGTAGTAATATATTTTGGAAAGCTCGGCTCCTCCGGGTTAAGTCTAAAGCCTCTTTTTGACCGACGAAAAACGTCCAACAGCAACTAATTTCCAGAAAATACTTTTCGTCAACAATCTTGCAAAAATCATAACTTCTTCGTTATAAGCTCTTTTTAATCCGTTCTTTCGCCTACGGATTCGTTTTTGAAAGTATTTTCTAAAAATTTTGCCAAAGTTTCCTTGGTGTTTACTGATTTTCCAGATTTTTACAAAACGGGACAACATGTCTAAAATAGGTTCCAAATCATGTTTCCAAGGTTAAAAATCAATTTCTACCATCACCAATCCTCTTGTAATCACCACATAACTAATCTAATCCTACCATACACCTTCTTAGGGTGCCATGGACTCCTAACCAAGTTATTAGAGCAAGGGGATTCATAACTAAAAAGTTAGGGTTTGTATGTTTCATTTTTGACAAAATAAGTGGTGGTATAGCTAGTTGTACATGGTTTTTAGCATGATACTTATGTAATACATGTAAATATAAGATGTTTCATGTAAAAATAAAAATGATAACTTACTTGACAAAATGAGATGATTATAGGATGATTATGCTTGATGTTCTTGTGTTTTTGTTGATTGATTCTTGTTTAGGCATGTAAAAGGAACAAGTTTAGTGTTTTAACTTTTCAAAAATAATGGATCAAGGGTTGGTTTGGTTATGGTCGTGGGTTTTGGGAAGAACAAGGAGAAAAAGATGAGAAGAGTTTTGATCTTTCTAAAAGTGTATATTATGATTCTTGATTTTTGGTTAATGTAAGGTTTTTAAGGTTTAATAGTATTATACTTAGAAATTTAAGGCATAAGGTTAAAGGGGTGTCTCATGGGCCGGTTATGGTGAGCCAAGGGGGGGGGGGGGGTTGGGGTACTTGTGATTTAATTAGAAATCTAGTGTAGCGTTAAGTGTTATTCCGTGTTATTCGTTAAAATCGGGTAACGGTTTTAATAGAAATAATTGTTCACGAAGTTAACCGGGACAAAATATAGTCATAATAATGTTAAAAACATATTAAAAATATGTTGGGTACAATTACTGAGTGATCGGGTGATTATTGTTTAGTTTTCACGAAAACCGCCGTTATATTCATACGCGTACGTTATAAATAAAATAAATTTCCAAAATACTGGGTAACTGAATGTTATAAGTTTTATGATGTTAAAATGGATATAAAAATATGTCGGGACCATTGTGGGAATATTTAGATATATTCGTCGTGTATAAACCGGGTGTTAACGTTTACTATAAATACTTATACGTAAAAACGTTAAATGTACTGAATATAGTAATTTGAAAATCCTGAGAGTGGTATAATATGAAAATGCTGTTATGATGATATGCAGACTATCCCCAGTCCGTATGCAGTGTACTTAACACTAATGAAATGAATTCGCACCTAAACCAATCCGGTTACGCGAATTTGAATACCCGTAAACTAAATTTACGATGAAATGAGTAATGCAAGTGAATGATGAAAACTTTTCCGGAAATGAATAGTGTTTAGTGAATAGTAAATTTCCCAAAAGTTTCTCAGAAAATCAAAATGACCTCGAAAATGATGAATAGTAAAACGATGAATAGTGTTTTGATGAATAGTGATTTATGAATAGTGTTTTTCCAAAGTTCCCGAAATGACCTGAAATGACCTGAAATGATGAGTTGTGACAGTCTTCCCCTCTAAAAAGAACTTCGTCCCGAAGTTCAGTTAATGTTAATCAGTTAAATGTGTCAAAGCTTATGTATGTGGGTTTCTATCCAACTAGGTATGTTCTCGTGGTCAGACTTGATGAGGCAAACCTTCCCAATCCCGAGCATAGTCCTCAAAAGACCTCTTTTAGGTTAATCATTTAGGTAACCGATTTTCACTTAAGCCCACAACCCAATCAAACAAGAACAGTCATGAGATTAAGCTAAATCGGTTTGAGTGATGACTTTAACTTTTAGCTTGATTTTCGCAACCCAATCAAACAAGAACAGTCACTAGAACCAAGCTAAAAATCAAGGTCTGGATTCAACATCCTTGAAAAAGATCTTTTGAAAGATTGGCTCGACTTTGGAATTGCTTACACTAATCAAATTTCTAATGTTAGTATGACTAAGGTTAATGCTGCTAGGTCTCAGATTAGTCAATGTTGTGTATAGGTCCTGTATTAAGACTTAAGTGCTACTAAAATACGATTGTTGTTCAAGAGAATGTACCCGATGTGCTACCGCGGACATGTTGGGTGATAGGATTTCCTAGGAAGTAAGCTCTGCCAAGTGCGGGTGGAATCTCATTGGCCTCATCTCGTGGCCCTTCAATTGCTGCTGCTAAGTTTGGACGATTGCCCCCTTGGTTAAGATTCCTTTTCAACTTAGGACAGGTGTTCCGAAAGTGATCCGGGCTGTTACACTCATAGCATGTCTTTTGGTTCGTACACTGGTTTGCATAATGACTAGACTGTCTGCAATTAGCACACATACGGCAGGGCACAGTCTTTTGGTGATGAAAGTTACATTTCGTACATTTAGGATGCTGGCCTAAATACTCTCTCTGACCCGAATTAGTCGCCGCAAAGGTCCTTGCCCTTTTGTTGTCAGTCTGCTTGTTCGACTCGCTTGTTCCCTTCCTTTTATCACTGTCCCTCAAGCTTCCATTTCTAACCATCTCATCTGTCAGAGTCCCTGCTCTCAATATTGCACTCTGAATTGTTGAAGGCTCAGTTGTTTTTACAATCCCACGAATTTCTGGGACAAGGCCATATATGTACCTCTCGATCCTCTTGGACTCAGGGGTAACTAGGTGTGGAACTAGTCTGGCTAATTCATGGAATCGATCCGTATAGGCTGCATGTCCAGCCCCTATCATAGAGAGATGATAGAGTTCATCCTCCAGCTTTTGCATCTCGTTGTCCGGGCAGTATTCCTCCTTCAGTAATGCCTTAAAATCATCCCATGTCATACCTACAGCTGCCGCTCTACCCCTAGCTTGAATCTGCGTATTCCACCATGTCAGTGCCTTTCCTGATAGTAAACACATGGAATACTTCACCATTTGATGTGCTGCACAGTTACTAATGTCGATCACCGACTCCATCTTTTCAACCCATCGAGTATACACCAACGCGCCTCCTACACCATCGAAATCAATTGGCTTACATGACGTAAATTCCTTATACGTGCATCCGGTCCTAGTGATGTTGTTGCCATTACCATTCTGGCCTATACCATTGGTGTTGTTAATTCCGCTTTCGTGGTTTGCCAAGTTATTCATATGATCGCCAACTTGAGTGACAATAGTGGGGAGAAAGTTTTCAAGTTGTCGAGCGATGATGGCTTCAAAATCAGTATTTCCACCGTCGTTGTTATCATTGTTTTCAATGCCGTGACCACCTCCTCTACCTCCACGTCCACCAGTTCTTCCACCATCGTTACTTAAGTTTAGTGAACGTCAGTGATGAGGGAAAACCGTTGATTAACCAAAGTCTATACTTCACATCCTCATATATAATACCGTGCTGCCAGTTGTTTCCTAAGTTGTGCCAACACCGATCTACATCTGCATAGTCATATATCCACGTGTGTCGTGAAGCACTTATAATTATGTTGGCCACCACAATTATAAATGTTTCCTTTCACAAGTGTACATATCACCACGCACACATATCTCAGTGGTAGACGTTGCTTAAATGGGCATCTAGGGAACGTCACGCTTAGTACAAAGGAACAAAGGATTCTCCCTTAAGTGTTAAAGTCACTGGGAAGTCTAGTTTCTAACGGTTTCTACAAAGTATCTAATAGCGTAGGTCCAAAAATAAATAAGTTACCAGCAAGCGTAAGTGTATGTAAAGTGCAAGGCGATAGGGAGGAGAGTCTACATGTATGTAGTTATAGTCTAGACTCTAAAACAACCTAGTTCTCTATAACCAAGGCTCTGGTACCAATCTGTAACACCCCCAAAATACCGCAGCGGAAGACTGTGTCATTGGGATGCTACTTCAGGGCACAAAGTACAAGATATAGAAAACGAACTCTAAATGAGACGTTTTTGAAAAGTTACCATTCGAATAGATAAAAGTCATAGTTTACAAAGCAAAGATCCCAAAGTAGAATAATACATAAGTTTTTAAAGTGTATCGAATGGTAAACGATAAAAGTGAAAGTCTCCAAAAGCATGCCCTAAGACTCTCAGCTCCATAAACCTGCTATCGCCTTTCTAACCTGAGATAAACATGCTTAAAAGTGTCAACACAAAGGTTGGTGAGTTCATAGAGTTTGTCTTAATGCAGTTGAAAAAGCTTATAAAGAATGTTCACACAGCAAAGGCATCGTAAATCCACTCAGTTGCAAGTCCCGTCATAAGAGACTTGTAACCTGTGTGTTCACAACCCACTGCTACAATGTATAGTATGAGTAAGATATGTATAAGTTCATAACAACAGTTTAGTAATTAGTAGTGAGTCTACACTTCATCTCCGAAGACCTCACCTAAGTATGTATACTTCCATGGTTGTGCCCAGAACCTTAATCTGGGGCCATAAGAAGTATATATGTTTCCATGGTAGTGCCCAGAACTAAATCTGGGGCCATTGGAAGTATGTATGTATGTATCCATCACAGTTTAGTATAACACAGTTAAGTATAACACAATCACGTATGTATGACATCAAGTATAATGTAATCAAGTATAATGTTATCAAGTAAATGTTTCCCAAGTATAAATGTTATGTGAATCTGTACAAGTAAGCAAGTAGTAGCATGTATCTCCCCCAAAGAGTTGATAGAACAATTAAAAGAGTAGGGGCTATGACTCACCTCGAAGTAATAGCACAATGCAACGGAATGTTAAGGACAACAATGCACAGTTATCTGCCGCAACCTAAAATGAATGATGAATGATCTCATTTAGATCACCAAATGATGTTATGAATGTCCATGCTCATGTTTCTATACCACTCTAGTCTTTGTAAAAACACTTGTGTTGTCAAAAATATATAATCCAAGAATTTGGAAAAATATTGCTATTAGAAAATATAAATAGCTAGTTATAATATATATATACTTATATATATATAACGTAAGTTTCCATGTTAGCGTTGAAAAACTCGGGTTGTAATCCTTGAAATGATGAAAATATACTCGTAATAACTAATACAACATTAGTTATAAAGCTCGGTACTTAAAATTATGTCTAGCTTATAAATGTACTTCGTAGTTTTTGCGCCAAATTTATATAAAAGCTGTCAAATATAAAATGGTTTTAGCCGATATTCAAACGTGAATATCTTTGTCGTTTCTTGTCCGTTTTACTTGTTCTTTATGTCCACGGTTACGTCTTAGTATGTAGTAATATATTTTGGAAAGCTCGGCTCCTCCGGGTTAAGTCTAAAGCCTCTTTTTGACCGACGAAAAACGTCCAACAGCAACTAATTTCCAGAAAATACTTTTCGTCAACAATCTTGCAAAAATCATAACTTCTTCGTTATAAGCTCTTTTTAATCCGTTCTTTCGCCTACGGATTCGTTTTTGAAAGTATTTTCTAAAAATTTTGCCAAAGTTTCCTTGGTGTTTACTGATTTTCCAGATTTTTACAAAACGGGACAGCATGTCTAAAATAGGTTCCAAATCATGTTTCCAAGGTTAAAAATCAATTTCTACCATCACCAATCCTCTTGTAATCACCACATAACTAATCTAATCCTACCATACACCTTCTTAGGGTGCCATGGACTCCTAACCAAGTTATTAGAGCAAGGGGATTCATAACTAAAAAGTTAGGGTTTGTATGTTTCATTTTTGACAAAATAAGTGGTGGTATAGCTAGTTGTACATGGTTTTTAGCATGATACTTATGTAATACATGTAAATATAAGATGTTTCATGTAAAAATAAAAATGATAACTTACTTGACAAAATGAGATGATTATAGGATGATTATGCTTGATGTTCTTGTGTTTTTGTTGATTGATTCTTGTTTAGGCATGTAAAAGGAACAAGTTTAGTGTTTTAACTTTTCAAAAATAATGGATCAAGGGTTGGTTTGGTTATGGTCGTGGGTTTTGGGAAGAACAAGGAGAAAAAGATGAGAAGAGTTTTGATCTTTCTAAAAGTGTATATTATGATTCTTGATTTTTGGTTAATGTAAGGTTTTTAAGGTTTAATAGTATTATACTTAGAAATTTAAGGCATAAGGTTAAAGGGGTGTCTCATGGGCCGGTTATGGTGAGCCAAGGGGGGGGGGGGGGGTTGGGGTACTTGTGATTTAATTAGAAATCTAGTGTAGCGTTAAGTGTTATTCCGTGTTATTCGTTAAAATCGGGTAACGGTTTTAATAGAAATAATTGTTCACGAAGTTAACCGGGACAAAATATAGTCATAATAATGTTAAAAACATATTAAAAATATGTTGGGTACAATTACTGAGTGATCGGGTGATTATTGTTTAGTTTTCACGAAAACCGCCGTTATATTCATACGCGTACGTTATAAATAAAATAAATTTCCAAAATACTGGGTAACTGAATGTTATAAGTTTTATGATGTTAAAATGGATATAAAAATATGTCGGGACCATTGTGGGAATATTTAGATATATTCGTCGTGTATAAACCGGGTGTTAACGTTTACTATAAATACTTATACGTAAAAACGTTAAATGTACTGAATATAGTAATTTGAAAATCCTGAGAGTGGTATAATATGAAAATGCTGTTATGATGATATGCAGACTATCCCCAGTCCGTATGCAGTGTACTTAACACTAATGAAATGAATTCGCACCTAAACCAATCCGGTTACGCGAATTTGAATACCCGTAAACTAAATTTACGATGAAATGAGTAATGCAAGTGAATAATGAAAACTTTTCCGGAAATGAATAGTGTTTAGTGAATAGTAAATTTCCCAAAAGTTTCTCAGAAAATCAAAATGACCTCGAAAATGATGAATAGTAAAACGATGAATAGTGTTTTGATGAATAGTGATTTATGAATAGTGTTTTTCCAAAGTTCCCGAAATGACCTGAAATGATGAGTTGTGACAGTTTACATGTCTAATTTTTGCATTGCCTAACCAGTAATACCTTATCTTTTTGATTTTAGGAGTTTTCGAAAATTTTGAAAATCGTCTCGCGGGTCAAAAACGCGGACTGCCTAATTTTTTACCCCTAGCGGATCTGGCGGTACCCAAAATTGGGGTCCGCCAGTGTATTTTCTGGGAATTCCAGAAATGGCCCAACGGACCAGGCGGTACCCTCAAATGGGTTCCGCCAGTGTCTTCTGAGGGATCCGCCAGACACCTGCAGAAAATTTTTCCATTTTTCTTAAGTCCAAAACTTGTAATGTGTCAAAACCATTATCCTAAGTGAGAAACATCTTCAATTAACTTTAATAACCATATTAGAACTACCTTCACTCACTAAAACAATTAGGAAGACACTTCCCTCCAAAAATTCAAATTCAAACATAACCAACCCAAGGAACCCTTTTAAAGGATCCTTCAAAACCATTGAAACATCTTTCAACCAAATCACATCTCATGATCACAAAGCATTGAGTACATTTGTTGGTCTTTCACTCCACCTTATTCTATTGGAATGACATGCATTGATTTGACATATTCATGAAAATTTTGCAAATCATTTGAAACCTCAACCTTTGAATGGTAGAACATTAAAACCAAACACTCTATTCAACATCTTCTTCATCCTATAAATTTGAAAGCTTTGCAACAATTCAAATCACACCATCACCATCAAAAATTCTTCTCTCAAAACATCAAAACCACACCTTTAAAAATGATCAAATCACACACATCATCCGAGTCATCAAAATCCCTTTCAAGAATCACTAGGATTAGTGTTAAACCTTGTTGTTTTAACAAAACCGTCAAGTCAATCTCATCTTCTTCAAGTAATGCTTCACTTAACATTTCTTCACCTATCCAAGATTACCTAAATCTCACTACCTCAACACAATCCCCAACACATTGTAATACCAATGTGATCACCATTCAAGATTTGCTTAATCTTGCTACTCCACCACCTTCTCCATCACATTGCAACTCAAACCTAGCCATTAATACATTACCAACTAGACCTTTGAGTGAGTCAACTTCACCTTCTCAACAAGCTTTTAAATCAAAAACTCCTTGACCTCAATCACCAACACCTACACCAATGGAACTTTTCCATACACCACCAACATCACCATTACCAAATTTGGAAACTTTTGATGATCTATCATCAAGTCCACTATCCTTCTCACTCTTTGATACCATAACTCAAATGGAAATCCAACAACACCCTAGTGAGCAACTAGATGATGAACCCCATCAACCATCATTAGTAGAACGGTTGGCTTACCGTTATGCTAGACCATCCATTTTTCCAAATGATCAAGGTCATACCCATTCACAATCATTTGTGTTTCACCCAATTTACAAAGACCTTCATGGCAATCCTTCCGGCGAACCTAGTTTCCGCCATTTTGTTCAAAATCAACAACCACAACCACAACAACAACAACCATCACCACAAGAACCTTCCCAACAATTTGAATCCCTACTTTCTTCCTATAAAAAAATAGAAGCATCCATGTGGGAAAAACCTCCAAACATGAATGAGGAAATTAACACTCATTTAAACCACCTAAATGCCTTCAAACGAATGGTTGATTCTCAAATCAATCATGTTATGGAATTCCATACGGCATTAAGCTCAACAAATGAAGGAAGCAAATATACCTCTCAACCATCCACATTTGCTCCTTCAAGTTCAACCCATCCACCACCAACAAATCAAACCTCTCTTCCACCAAACTTTCCCCGCCATGGTTGCGGACAATGTGAAAGAACCGCTCACATTAGTGAAGGGTGTAGAAGGGAACTTAGGGAACTTTCCGAAGAAATGAAATTTATCTTAAACCACATTTTGGATCGTCTAACATCCTTGTCTCATCCACCTCAACATTAGAGTCTCCAAAATGAAACAAAACCGTTTCTCTTGGAAAATGTCTCCCATTTTAACCAACAAACCAAAACCAAGTCACCTCCTCACCTTTCAAAATAAAACCCGCTACAACCCTCAACTCACATTTTCATCCTTAAACAACCCCATCCTTGTTTTTGGAAAATGTTTCTCACATAGGAAAATGATGATTTCCTTGTAGCTTTTTATGGTCGTACCTTATTTGTAGCTTTTTCTTTATTTCTAGAGGTAGGATAGTGTAACCAAAATTTCTTGTCTTTGACTTTTTAAGAAGTCTAAATTTTACATGAAATGAATTTCATTACACTACAAGGTTTTCTTTGTTTGTTGACCATTTAGGTATGATGTGTGAACTATACCTTGTTATGGTACCATACATAAATCTTGTGCTTTATAAACTAACCTCTCTTTTTGTGGGTTCATTATCCATGTTTTCCTTCCTTGATACTCCATTTAGGGGAGTAATATTCAAGGGGGAGCATGAGTGTTGTACTATTTCACTTCACAACTCTTAGTTGTGTTTAAACATGAAATTCTTTCATGACTTATCTTGTGCAACAACTAACCTTTTTCTTGTAGATTCAAAATCCATGTCTCCTCTCTTGGCACTCCATTTAGGGGGAGTATCGTCCAAGGGAGAGCAAGTCTTAATTCCGCTTCGCTACTCTTCTTTTTGTTTCAACAAAAAGGGGGAGAATTTATATAAACTTGTGCTTATCAACATCATATTTGCAAAAACATTTTTTTGGTGTTTATCATCTCATCTTTGCAAAAACAAGTTTTTATACTAACTTTATAAGACTTAACACTAAAACTAGTGACTTACTTATAAATAAAGTTTATGTTTTGTCATCAACAAAAAGGGGGAGATTGTTAATACAAATATCGCCTAAAAACGTTATTTATATTTTACGATCTTTGCTAAGTTTTGTTAATGACAAAGTATGAAGTTTAGCTATAAGTAAATCATCACTTTAAGTGTTTAAGTCTTGTTTAACTAAGGTTAACATTTCCTTTTAAACAAAACATTGTGTTTATTTCTTAAACTAAAATGAGTCTTGTCACATCATGTTTATTTCTTTATATAGTAAGGTCACATCACATTTAGGGCAAGTTTTGTCATGATGCATTTATGGAAAGAAATGTGTTTGACTAACTTTGTTGTTGCTTGCAAGCTTTGTATTTGACTTGTTATTATGAGATGTGACATTGTTTGGTTGCTAGGAGTTATGAGACAAGACCTTGTTTGGTTTGCAAGATTTATTGCAAAACCAACTGCAGCCCTGGCGGTACCCTGGGGGTACACGGGCGGAACCCTTTTGAGGGGTCCGCCTGATCCGCCAGACCTGCAGAATTGTTTGCTATAAATACCAAACCATTTGTTAGTTTTTGGTAACCCTTTTAGGACATATATTCACACACTCTCTCAACTAACTCAGTAACCTTTTGATTTGTGATTCTCTTATGTAGCAAGGGACTTCACAAGATCATTCAAGAAGTTACAAGCTTCAACTCTAAAGTTGCAAGTCTTGGTAGCTTGGTCATGTATAAGCTTTGATAGTTTATACTTCATGTGTGTCATGTATATAGATGTAAGTGGTTAGTATTTGATGCGTGGGAATCGCAACAGGCTTTACCTCTCGAGGGATCTCGAGAAGCTTACAACCCCCACCAGGCAGTGTACCTGATCGTTGTAGTATAGTATAGTGACAAGTACCGGGGGATTGATCGTTCAGCTTAGGAATAGTGTCGCTAGGATTAGAAAGCCTAAATTACTAGTTCTAAAGGTGAGGGATGATTATTTTTGTGTTTTTATATTTTTTAGAAAGCAATTAAAATATCAGTTTTTGAAAGAGTGGGCGGAATTAGTTGCTATTCAACTAACCCAAAACTAAGATGCAATCAAAATAAAATACTAAAAATGAAATTAAACTAATTTATACTAAGGTTGTGAGTAGTAATTGGAGAAAATGTGTTTACTTAGATTTCACTACTCCCTAGATATCTTTTACACGTTAATTACTTGTTATAATTGCATGGATGACGGATTGTATTCCTTAATACCATTCATGGGGTGGCATACATAACTCCCCAATTCTTGAGCTCTTATCTCCTCCTACACCATGCCCAGCACAACTATAGGGATTGTAAACAGTGGCTCATGCATTAAATACAACCAATAAAGACCTAGTACGCCTCGGTTCATGTTTCTTAAGACGTTCAAGCATGTTACCATTTGGAGATCTGCCAGTTTTCTTAAGCCTAACATATAAAATCATTCATCCAATACAAGAATAAACAAGTAATCAACACATAATCAATATCTAGGTTTCATTAGATCTAAGCAAATACAAAGGAGATCTAGCCTAGCATAATGGAATTGAGACAAGAACAAGATATAGACAACCAACACATAGACATATTGATTGAATTAGAAGAACACTTATCTCAATTACAATGCAAGGTATCAAGGGTTTGGAACCCTTGAAAAACCTGTAAAAGTTGCACCAAAATCGTCTTTAGGGTTTCTCCCAAAACTTCTCCTTTTAATGTGAAAAACTAGAAAACTATATATAGGAAAATCGGGGTGACGGCGTCAAGAACAAAGGTGTGACGCCGTCATCTCGCCGCCAAATACTTCCTCGGACGGCCTTGATCTACTTCTGACGCCCTGTGTGACGCCGTCATGAGCTACGGATTTTAATTCTTGGGGTTTGACGCCGTCATGGGTTAACTCTTGACGCCTTCATGTACTGTTCCAGCATGGAAAATTGAGACTTTGCCATTTTCTTTACTTTTATGCTCCAAAAACGTCCAAAATGGCTTCTTTCCCAGAATTCACTCTCCAAGTACCTAAAATCACAAAAGGAACGATTTAGGGCAATATTTGATCAAATAAATTCGGATTCGGGCTTAAATGACCCCCTAAAAACGGATCATTTTTCGCCTCATCAGTATTTTAGGCCTCAAAATACGTAGTGTGTCGGGAGTTGTTGTACCCTTGTAAAAGAACTAACGGGAGTGGTTGTACCCTTGGAAAAGAACTCGACATCTAGCTTAGTGTCGGTAAAAGTGTAAGCGACGAATGGGAGTGGTTGTACCCTTGTAAAAGAACTCGACATCTAGCTTAGTGTCGGTAAAAGTGTAAGCGATGTTGTAAAGGTTTTCTCCGCCGGTGAAAGGAGCTTGTTGATTAGTGCTTATAACTCTCGAGTTGGAAACTCGGGGCGTGGATGTAGGGCAAGGAAAAAGAGTCCTTGTAGCCGAACCACGATAAACAATCGTGTTGTGGTTTGATCATTTCTTTCTTTATCTTTGCTTATTACATGTTGTCTTTTAGTTATAATTGCTAATCACATATAAAGCTTTCCAAAAGAATTAAAACAAGTAAAGTTGTATTTATATCTTGAAACAAATGTAAAGCTTTTCAAAGAACTAAAACAAGCAAAGTTAGGATCATCACAAGTAAAGCTTTTCAAATTATGAAACAAGTAAAGTTAGAATTGTTATTCACATGAAAAGCTTTTCAAAGAATCAAACATATAAAGTTGTGTTTATATCTTTAAGCAAACGTAAAGTTTCTAAAAGGATATTTAAGCTAAATAAGAATCGAAAAAGCGGTAAACTATTCAACCCCCCTTCTAGTTTTCCACACATGTCGTTCCTCAAAAAAATTCTTCACAATGGCTTTCGTATACTTCAGTACGAAACCCGAACTTAAAATGTTGGCTTCTGGACACATCAGTTCAGGACCCGCGCTTCAAAGAAAGGAAAGTGCTTAATCAAAACAAAGGTTTTAAATATTTTTTTCGGGCACTTATCCTAAAATGAGAACCAAACTCTTATCTGGCTTGAGTTTTTTTTAGAAAAACTTTCAAAATCTTTAAGCTCAAGACCATGATTGTTTAACCAATGTTAAATTAGAGTTTCAAAAATTCTCTTACATTCTGAGCACCATTTTTTCAAGATTTTTCAAAAAGATTTTCAAAATCTATCAAAATCGATGCTCATCATCAAAATGACTTGTGTACACCTTACAGTGCACAACTCAAGTTTTCAAAGAAAGGAAAGTGTTATGCAAAATGATTTTCATCAACAAAGTGCACTTATCCTAAAAATAGACACTGTTGTACGCCTCAGTGCGACATTCCTATTCAAACAAAGAGAAGTCTTTGTTTTTCAAAAAACCTTGATGCAAAATTCAACAAATCTGAAACTTCTTTATCTTTCAGAATTTTGCTTCAAGAAGACTCCTTCCCTCTAAACTTTAAAAAGTTTAACATTCTCAAAAACATATGCGAGTTTTGAGGGGGAGTATTTCATAAAAACAAAAATGTTCCTATTTCATGCAAAAACAAATCTGTCTTTCTCTCCAAAATTTTTTCTTAATCAGTTGATATAAAAAATATCACGATATGCTATTTTTGAGGGGGAGAAGACATGATTAAAATGTGGTAAAAAATGTTAAAGATTGTGGCAGAATCTCAAAAGAGCTCGACTCAGATATTACCAATGAATTGACGAAGCTTAAAATGTCAGTAATTGAAAAGACTTGTCCTGGACGGGTAATAATTTCAAGCTAGTCTAACTAGTGATGTAAGCGTGTCTCGAATAGGACTTGTCTGAGTAGAGTGTACCATATCGAGAGACTTTCTTTGGACTTGACCAGGACGGGTAATAATTTCAAGCTAGTCTAACTAGTGATGTAAGCGTGTCTCGAATCGGTCATGTTCACTGAAAGTGGATCAATTCAAAAGTGCAAACTCCTCTCACATGTGCAAATTTCTTAAATATTCATGAGCACATGTGTAGGGGGAGTCCTTCAAAAGAAATGCAAAACTCTCGAAGTGTCAACAAAATGTGTTTTATGATCATGAACACTTTGAGAGATTTTCAAAAAAGGTTTTTTGGCATGTGATCAACAATAGGATAGTCATGGAGTTATAAGGTGACTAAGGTTAGAAAAAACCGTCCTATGATCCGCCAGAGCCGGAGGGATCTACCCAAGGACAATTCCAATAGATTAGAATTAGAAGTCCTTAGGTATGATTGAAAAAAGGAGTAAATGAGAAAGGAGAAAGAAGGGGTTGAAGAATTAAAAAGAAAAGTTATGAAAAAGGGTGAAAAGAAATAGCCCTCCAAATGTTCAACCTTAGGGCAGACACCGGGTTCAACTCATATGCTACTGGTTGTTACTAAGGTGACACCGGTATTGAAGACAAAGATGTCATGGACCCAGTGACGCACTACACTAAACCTTCTTAATCACTCAAGTTCTCTTAAAAGAGCTTGTTTCATTCTCACGGGGAACTGGTGTAATCTATCGACCTGTCTCTTAGAGATGGTTGATATTGAAGCAGGAGACCTCTCCCTAATCTCCGCATAGGAAACCAAATGTGCACTTATCGAGTCTAAAGCCTCGAGATTCATCAAAAGATCTCATAAGAACACATGATATTACTACACTGGTTGTTCAACATTAAGGACACCAGATGTAAACTTTAGAGTCCTACGCAGATCTTAGCAATCTGCCAGAACATTTATGAGAGGATTCACTTTTGTGATTCTCAATGATTGAATGGAAATTCCTGCCAGGGTTAACATCAAGCAGCCTGATAGCAGGTCACTTCGGTAATTCTTTATGGGTTACGCTTAGTGTTCGCGGTGGTTTCACACGGTCTACAGTCGTG
Organism: Artemisia argyi; assembly: GCA_030686995.1. NCBI lineage: Eukaryota > Viridiplantae > Streptophyta > Magnoliopsida > Asterales > Asteraceae > Artemisia > Artemisia argyi. The sequence goes on from JARVZY010011817.1 coordinate 32,826, forward strand.
GAGTGATCCCCAGCGACTCACCCAGTCATTGAGCTACTAAGTAGGTCTTGTAAGCTCTCTCAAGAGTATCTGACATGGGAACGGCCTTGGTAAGGGTTTGAAGGAGTCTTCACACTATGCTGTTGACAATCTCTAATTCCTTATCTATAAGTACCGGTTGATTTATTGCTAACTGTTTACCTGCAGCTATACATCATCTCCATGGCAAAGGATTCCACATGCTTATACATACATCTCGAAGTCAAAGGAAAGTTCTCACGAAGATCAAATCAAAGTAAGGTTCAAAGAAAGATTCTACGCAATGTGAAAGAATCTACTGAAGTAAAGTGACAAAGATCTGTGTGAAAGAACAGGAACTACAAATGCATGTATCACAAAGACTGAAGATGTATGAGCATGTTGGAATGGCAAACAACCACCACAGACGCAGAAGTGACGAAAGGCAGATAACTCCACATCACAAAGAAACAAAGAACGATGAAAAGTCAATCATCAAAGATCACAAAGCATGATTGGAACAAAGGAACTAGCCAAAACTATTACACAACAAGACTCAAAATTCAAAGAGAACAAGCTTCAAAGAACAAAGATCGAAGTCACATAAGAGAGATCTCAATGATCACCCTTAGGGGGAGATTGTTAGCATTGGAAGTGTTGATCATCAATGGAATAAAAGAGAGATCTCAATGATCGCCCCTTAGGGGGAGATTGTTAGAAATAAAAGTGACAATCATTATTGTATCAACGAGTCTTGTAATAATGTTGTAATAGTCTTGTAGTTTAGTTAAGGGTAAACGGGCTTGGTTTAATCTAATATTGTATAAGTTTAGGTCTAGCTCATTACATAAGCCCAAGCCCGGCCCATCTCTTTATCTTAGCTATATAAACCTCCAAATGCTCCCATTTGGAGGTGGAGCTTTTATGTGTAATTCTATGTGTTTCTCTCTCTAAACATAATACATCTTTCCTTTCTCTCACTAGAAGTATCCATCTCTATTCTCCATCTCTCTCTCTACTTATCTTTTCTATTATCTCTATATAACTTGTGTATGATATTATATCAAGGGTCCCAACAATTTTAAATCTGAACATATAGCTAAACCTTCTTGATTGACATAATTTATAATTTCTCCATAAGTTAATTCTTTGTAAGGTATATAATTATTAAATTCAATGTTTAATTTATTTCTTATTCTTTCTACAAATAACTTAGGTAATCCTGTTATAAATCTTTCTTTCCAATATGCTTCTTTGCAATCAGATCTAAGCATTACTTTAGATAAGAAAATATCCTTATACCATCTAAAATCTTGTAATTTTCTGCAATTTAGGTTTAATAAAACAGCAGCACTTCTATCTTGATAAGCTGCTGGATTTCCTACGAAATTTTTAAGTATAGCAAAAATTAAAGTATTAACGCAGTCATTTATTTCAGTTTCAATTTCTAAATTATTTTCCTTTTTTATGATTTTCTTTTTAGCATTGGATATTATATCTTTTTCTTCCTGTGAGACATACATATCCCACCAGCCTTTTAAACTTCATGTAAAACCACTAATTAAAGCTTTAAAAAGTCTTTGTTCATCATCTTTATTATGTACCTTATAAGCATTAGAAGCCATAGTCATTTCTTGTAATAAATTTATAATTTGGTATTCTGAACAACCATCTATATTCCATTCATATATACAACTACCATCATACCTAGATTGAACTAAAGTATGACGTTCTTCATATTGTAAATCTGGTGGTGTGGGTCTAGGATAATAATTTCTTGTTTCTGGTTTTGGTGTATAATAATTATTTTTTATTTTGTTTATCTCATAATCAAATTGTCCTTCTAATTCTGATATATTATCTTCTGAATCATTTTTATTTATAACATTTATATTTTCATTAGATATATTTAATTTAGCTAATTTATATTCAATTTCTCTTAATATAGAATCTTGTTTTCCTAAATTAATTGTTGTATCAATATTATATGGTACAAATAAGGGATTTTCTTCTATATTAATTTTCTTTTCATTATTCGATGAAGTACTAACTTGTTTATTATTTTCTATTCTATCTAGTTGTTGTCCTATTGTATTTAACATTTCATTTGTATAGTTATTTTGATATATTATTGTTGATAATGATTTCTTATCATTATTATCATGTTTAGATAGGGGTTGTCCTATATATTCCTCATTATCTTTTTTAATTATAATATCTTGACAAGGTGGATGTGAACTTATTATAGGATTTTTAGATTTTGGGTCATAATATACTTTATTTATATCATCTGTAGTGACTTCTATTTTTTCTATAAAGGGAAAATTAATTTTTTGTTCTATACTATATAGATGAAACCATGTAAAAATGGAATATTTACTTCATTATTAACAATATATAATTGCCAATCTATATTATGCAACATCCTATCTTTTTCATCAAATTTTAAATAATACCATATTAATTTCTCATTATTATAGTTATTAAACATCTCATCTGTTAAAAATTCTATTTCCATTTTAAAAGGAATATTATTTATTATTTCCATCTTTTAATAAACTAATCTTTTTAATTGTTCTAATTTTTCTTTTAAATAGAGATTTTGTAAGATTAAATTTAATATCATATCTTTATGTGTTTTTCTACTAAAAACATTTTCTCCTGTAAATAATTCTTCTTTAAATATTTTTATTAATTTACTATTTCTTAAAATAGACTCTTGAAAATGTTTTATTTCTTTTTTAAGATTATATTGATATAAACTCATATTAACAAATAACTAATTGTGATCTTTCTATTTCAACCTTATCATATACTATTTTTAAATTGTCATTTAATACTTTTAAAGCCCAATTTATATCATAATCTCGAAAACTTCCAAATCTAACAAATGTATAATTTTCTTTTTTCATATTTTTAATATTTTTTATCTCTGATCTTATCGATTTTTCTTGTTTATATAATCTTTTTAAATAATTAATATGCTTTTGATTTTTACTATTTCTTAATTGTATTTTTGTATCACTCATAATTTTCTCTATAATATTCTACTTCAGATCTAGTAGGTTGATCAATAAAATCATCACTTGTATTATCATCTTCATATAATGGTTTGGGAATAGATGTATTAAAATCTACTCCTTTAAATTTCATAGATTGTGTTCTTCTTAGATTTGGAATATTAGTTGATGTGGATGGAATATAATATGAGTGTCTAGCAGAACTTATTTTATCATTTCTAAATATTATATCTATATTACCATTAAAATGATCTATAATATTATTTACTTGAGTATTAATTTCTAGGGGTTTAGGTTCTATAATTTCTTTAAAATTCCATGTTTGATTTCTAATAACTTCATCCCATTTAATCCTTTTAGGAACAGTTATATTGGAATTTTGAAAATTAGATTCTATAAGCAAAGTTTCATTAATAAATTTTTCTTTTTTATATTTTGGTTCTATGGTGGTAGTCATAGTCTTATAATATACTCTATATATTAAAACTAATGGTATCAGAGCCAAGTGCTCTATTTTGAGGAGGTAATGGTATATAATTTATGCAAAAGGAGTTTTAAAAATTATTCTGATAAACAAGATAGAATAAGTTATATATTAAATGAATACATATCTGCGTTGGTAAGCCCTGTCGATCAGTCGGTTGGAATTAGCAGCAACATTGGGAGTCAAACTGCCGTACCACGACGATATGGGGGTGTTCCCGGGGAATCTTGTATTCAGGTAATATAAAACTTACTCTATCAAACCTTATTGTAATAAAGTTTAAAAATCATTATGAGTAGAATTTCTAGACTATTACTAAATTAGAAGGGAAGTACTTCTTCTGATATTGAAGATGAACAGGATCATTCAAATTCTATAGAAGTATCTATAGCTAATATAGAAAACAGTCTACATAATTGGAATATACCTAGAGTAGAAATTAGAACTTTATATAAACAAGGAACTTTTGATTGGTTTCAAAGTTATTCTATCAAAACTACTGAAAAAACAATACCTTTATTTAGAAATCAACAAGAAATAAAATTATTTTCTTCTAGAGCTATACAAGAACATAGAAAAAATTATAAATTTTTACATATTGGATTAGTTCAAGTAGCTATAAAACCTATGACTAGATTAGGCATTAATGCTCCTATATGTATTGTATTAAGAGATGCTAGATTAACAAACTTTAATCAGTCATTATTAGCTTTAGGAGAATCTAATATATGTAATGGTCCAATATATTTTCAAGCTTATCCCGATTATACAATATCTTTATTTGATAAAAATATATTAGACGTCTTAACATTACATTTACAATTAAAAGAAATTGAAATATATATATATATATATATATATATATATATATATATATATATATATATATATATATATATATATATATATATATATATATATATATATATATATATATATATATATATATATATATATATATATATATATATATATATATCCATTTTGAGTGTGGATCATGGATAGTGTTTGGTTTGTGTTTTTAATTTTAACAAATAACTAGTTTAGATCTAATTGCTATAATTGTTCTCGTATTTTCTTTTAAACTATCTTCTAATGTTTTATAATACCAATTAATATTAATATTTTGAAAACCAATATATATAAATTTTTTGTTTTCTTTTATTTCATTCTTAACATATTTTATTTCACGTAACATAGACTTTCTTCTAATATATAAATATTTTAGAAAATGACTATAATATCGATTATGATTATTATTCATTTGTATCTTTGTTTCACTCATTAGAAAATAATTGAAGATGATTATATATAAAGACAAAGTATAATGTAAACATTAAATGAAAAAGAGAATTATAAAAAGATACATTTATTATTTGTTTCTGAATTAATACAAGGAGATTCAGAGATTACAGTAGGATTTGACTGAATTATAGAAGTAATTGGAGATATACAGATTTGGAAATCTAAAGTTTTTGAACATCTGGTTGTTGATAGTATGATAGATTCTTTTTTCTTCATAAATTGAAGTCTGCCCTGAACTCTTAAGATACTTCCTTTTTATAGCTGAGATTGAGGCTTTGGGAAGCCGGTATATACTTGCTCTATAATTGCTCTTTCATTTACAAATGCCGGTTGCATCTTCAATTATCTTCACTTTTTATAAAGTCTTTTGTTGGTATCCAAAAAGTCTTCAATCATATTCTGCACTATCCTTTAATTATTCACCATTGTCGGCAATAATTCTTCTTTTTATAAAAGTAGCTTGTCTTCACATGATGATGCATGAACTTGTCTTCAATTATTGTCTTCACTTCATTATTGCTTATCTTTAGTGAATGATAACTGACCTTTTCTTTAATATATATTACTTTAATATAAAGACTTGACACATTTATGTTACATCTTTGATATAAAATTTTTGAAAACTTTAATATAATTGATTTCAACTTAAATATTCATCTTCTTCATATGGATCTTGAGAATCTTGATATATTTCTTCACTTGGAGTAGGAGATCTTCTGACTTCATTTAAAATCTTTTGTATTTCTTCTCTTGATTTGCACGCTTGTATTATGTTTATTGCCTCATCATCTGTATAAGACTTGTTTGAAAAAGGACCTGGACTTGGAGATCTGACAAGATTGTTATAATAATTCATAACTGTTTTATCGTCGCCTTGATTTTCTGAAACTGCATCCCACCATCTTGCACTGAATTCTCTTACTAGAAGAGGAGGAGAAATTCCTTCTGATTCTTGCTTTTTATAATTCCATGACATGATCCATGGAAGTTTAAATATACTCATGAACTGTAAAGTATATTCAAACTGAGGAATACTTTCTTGAGAGAAAACTGATTTATATTTTTGATATCCTTGTAGAACTTTTGGAGGTAACATCTCTGGAAAAGCTCCCATGTATCTAAACCATTTGACGAACCATCTTGGATATTTATTTGGGAAAACTTCATTAAATCGAAAAAACCATGTATGTTTATGATTTCTTAGAAAAAATGCTTTTGACCAAGCTTCTTGATAATCATAATATTGTATCCTGGATATTCTGGAAAACGGGTTAAAACTTTATTGGTATAAGGTTTAATTCCCCAATCTTCTAGGGATAAAACTTTACGTATTTTGACTTTGGAGCTTCCAATAAGCTCTGGATTATCACGATCTGGAGTATGAAAAACTTCAATAGATCCACTTTCTACTAGAATTGTTTCATAATATTCTCTTGTCTGAAAATCATTGTTATAAAAATGAGTATTATTGGGAAAAATATATTTGATAAGAGTGCCAAAACTTTGATTTAACTTTTCTTCTTCTTCAGGTTCGAGAATCTTGGCGATTTGGATTTACTTTGGGATCTGGTTTATTAGGATTTTTAGGCATATTGGAAGATGAAGCAGTTGATAAATAAGGATTTTGACTTGAAATATTATTTAGTACAGAGGCTAAGGCTGAGTAAGTTGCTCTTGGAGATGATTGGTTGGGTGAGAAAGGGGACAAAGTCCTTCTTGGAGATTGAGAAAATGATAATAAAGGTGAAAATCTATTCTGAGATATACTTGGAGGGGTTGATGGAGAAGATAATCTAGGCCTTGGTATAGGAATAATAGGTTTCTTGTTTGAATTCATCCCTGTAAAAATTCTCTTGATAAGAAATCTGGAAGAGAATTGTTTTCTCCTTTTATTATTTCAATTTCGAAATCAAAATTACTTAATATAGCTTGCCATCTTGCAAAGATTTGTTTTGAAATTAAATTTTTAACATCTTTTTCTAAAATATATTTTGCTGAAGAACAATCAACCCTTAATAAAAAAAGGTTTCATATATAAATCATCTTCAAATTTTTGAATATTTAAAACTATACTTAATATTTCTTTTTTAACTATAGAATAATTCTTTTGAGTATTATTCCAATATCCTGAGAAGAATCTTACTAATTGTTCTTTATTTTCATTCTTAAATTTTTGTTTTAATATACCACCATATCCAATATCACTTGCATCTGTTTCAACAATAAGACTTGCTTCTGGATTTGGTATAGTTAAACAGGGTAATTCTTTTATTTTACTTTTTATTAGTCTAATTACTTGAGTATGTTTTTCTGTCCAAGGTTCAGGATTTTTCTTAAGTCTATTATATAATGGTTTACATATACTTCCTAAATCTTTAAAGAAATCATGAATATAATTTAAAAATCCTAAAAACCTTTGTAATTGTTTTTTATCTTTAATTTCATCTGGAAATTTATTAGAAAATTGTAGACTTCTATCAATAGGTTTAATAGTTCGTTGAATTATATCATGTCCTAAAAATCTTATCTCTGTTTGAAATAAAGTTATTTTAGTAGGAGAGACTGCTAACCCATTTTTATATATAAGATTGTAAAATATATTTAAATGTTTAAAATGCTGATCTATATTTTTAAAAAATATTAAAATATCATCAATATAAACTATAGCAAAATTACTTATAGGAATAACTATATCATTCATTATATTTTGAAATTCTGAAGGAGCATTTTTTAAACCAAAAGGCATAACATTCCATTCATAATGACCAAAAGGGACATTAAATCCTGTTTTATATTTATCCTTTTCTTCAATTTGGATTTGCCAAAATCCTGATTTCATATCAAATTTAGAAAATATTTTTGAATCATATAATCTTTTTAATAAATCTCTTTTATCTGGAATAGGATATCTAATCCAGTTTAATACTTTATTTAATGGTTTATAGTTTATAACTAATCTTGGTACTCCTCTTTCGATTTCAACACTACTCATAACATAGAAGGCTGAACAAGACCATGGAGACTTTGAAGGTCTTATAAGATTTTTATCTAATAATTCATGTATTTCTTTTCTACAATGTTCTACTAATTCTTCATTCATATGTATAGATTTAGATTTAGTGGGAATATCTTTTTCATTAAACTCTTTTATATAAGGTAAACTAACAATATGTTGTTTTCTTTTCCAAAAAGCATTTGGAGTAGTAGCACAAACATTCCTTTTAAATTTTTCATCTATTTGTTTTATTTTGTTTTGGATAATAGTAGTTTGTAAATGATTATTTATTCTTTTATCATTTATTTCATTTATTAAATATTCTATATGTTTCTTTTTATTATCTATAATATTTATTTCTTTTGTTATCATTGGTATAGCAAACTCAAATAATATCTTTTTTCCCAAAACTTTTATAGTTAATCCCTTTTCATTCACCTTAAATGGATATAATTATGTTATAAATGGTTGACCTAAAATAAGTTGAGAACCCATATTCTTAACTAATATTAAATTTGTTTTATAACAATAATTATTATTACAAACGTGAACATTTGATAATTTATATCCTATTTTTAATTTATCTCCAGTAACTCCAGATAATTTTTGTGATGACTTTTCATAATATTTGACTGGTACTAATCCTTCTTGTATACAATTTAAATCTGCTCCAGAATCAACCAAAGCAATTAATGATAATTTATAATCATTATTTATTACAATATTTACTTTGATATACCACCTTTGAGTACTGATATTTTGTATATTATTTATAACTAAATTATTAGATGTTCCTGTATCTTTATTGTTTTCAACTTCTTTTTCTTTTCCTTTTTCTAGTGTATTCATTCTTTGTTTGATAATAGCTATTTCTGCTTTAATTGTTTTTATTTCTTCTTGTAATTCTGGAATAGTTATAGGTTTAGTGTCTTTATTAAATCTTTTAAATATTTCCATAAGATTATAATCTTGTGTTTCTTCTATAGTATTATTTTCTTTTATTTTTTCTTTTAATTTGTCTAAATATATTCTTTTTACTTCTTTATCTTCAATTTTTTCCTTTAATTTAATTAATATTTTAATATCTTCATTATCGTCAGTTATACCATTTATCTTATATTCATAAACACAATTACCTAAACATTCACATTCTTCTGATTCATTGCTACTACTTGATTCCTTTTCTACTATATTTAAATCATCTTCTCTATATCAGATATATCATATTCACTGGATTCTTCATTTATCATTATTTTAAGAATTTGTTCTTTATATTCTTCTGGTATATTTAACTCATTTATTTTCTTTTTAACATAACAGTTTCTAGAGGTATGACCAGGTTTCCCACAATTATAGCATATTATCGTATCTTTTGTTTCTTTATTATAAGTATATTTCTTTCTTTTATTTTTATATTTTTTGTTATAATTTTCATTTTTATTATCTTGTGTATAATTTCTTCTAGGTTTTCTAAACTTATTATATCTTTTTTCTCTTCTGTATTTCTTATTACTAGATGATGGTAACTTTAACGGTTCATATCCATATTGTTCACAAAAATTTCCTAATTCATTTCTATTATTAATACCTTCTTTTTTAATTTTAGCTTTTAATTTTAAATCTGAACATATAGCTAAACCTTCTTGATTGACATAATTTATTATTTCTCCATAAGTTAATTCTCTGTAAGGTATAGAATTATTAAATTCAATATTTAATTTATTTCTTTTTCTTTTTGCAAATAACTTAGGTAATTCTGCAATAAATCTTTCTTTCCAATATGCTTCTTTGCAACCAGACCTAAACATTACTTTAGATAAGAAAATATCCTTATACCATCTAAAATCTTGTAATTTTCTGCAATTTAGGTTTAATAAAACAGCAGCATTTCTATCCTGATAAGCTGCTGGATTTCCTACGAAATTTTTAAGTATAGCAAAAATTAAAGTATTAACGCAGTCATTTATTTCAGTTTCAATTTCTAAATTATTTTCCTTTTTTATGATCTTCTTTTTAGCATTATATATTATATCTTTTTCTTCTTGTGAGACATACATGTCCCACCATCCTTTTAAACTTCCTGTAAAACCACTAATTAAAGCTTTAAAAACTCTTTGTTCATCATCTTTATTATGTGATTTATAAGCATTAGAAGCCATAGTCATTTCTTGTAATAAATTTATAATTTGGTATTCTGAACAACCATCTATATTCCATTCATATATAGAACTACCATCATATCTAGATTGAACTAAAGTGTGACGTTCCTCATATTGTAAATCTGGTGGTGTTGGTCTAGGATAATAATTTCTTGTTTCTGGTTTTGGTGTATAATAATTATTTTTTATTTTGTTTATCTCATAATCAAATTGTCCTTCTAATTCTGATATATTATCTTCTGAATCATTTTTATTTATAACATTTACATTTTCATTGGATATATTTAATTTAGCTAATTTATTTTCAATTTCTCTCAATATAGAATCTTGTTTTCCTAAATTAATTGTTGTATCAATATTATATGGTACAAATAAAGGATTTTCTTCTATTTTCTTTTCATTATTTGATGACGTACTAACTTGTTTATTATTTTCTATTCTATCTAGTTGTTGTCCTATAGTATTTAACATTTCATTTGTATAATTATTTTGATATATTATTGTTGATAGCGATTTCTTATCATTATTATCATGTTTAGATAGGGGTTGTTCTATATATTCCTCATTATCTTTTTTAATTATAATATCTTGACAAGGTGGATGTGAACTTATTATAGGATTTTTAGATTTTGGGTCATAATATACTTTATTTATATTATCTGTAGTGACTTCTATTTTCTCTATAAAGGGAAAATTAATTTTTTGTTCTATACTATAAAGATGAAACCATGTAAAAAATGGAATATTTACTTCATTATCAACAATATATAATTGCCAATCTATATTATGCAACATTCTTTCTTTTTCATCAAATTTTAAATAATACCATATTAATTTTTCGTTATTATAGTTATTAAACATTTCATCTGTTAAAAATTCTATTTCTATTTTAAAAGGAATATTATTTATTATTTCCATCTTTTAATAAACTAATCTTTTTAATTGTTCTAATTTTTTTTAAATAGAGATTTTGTAAGATTAAATTTAATATCATATCTTTATGTGTTTTTCTACTAAAAACATTTTCTCCTGTAAATAATTCTTCTTTAAATATTTTTATTGAATTACTATTTCTTAAAATAGACTCTTGAAAATGTTTTATTTCTTTTTTAAGATTATATTGATATAAACTCATATTAACAAATAACTAATTGTGATCTTTCTATGTCAACCTTATCATATACTATTTTTAAATTGTCATTTAATACTTTTAAAGCCCAATTTATATCATAATCTCGAAAACTTCCAAAGATAACAAATGTATAATTTTCTTTTTTCATATTTTTAACATTTTTTATCTCTGACCTTATCAATTTTTCTTGTTTATATAATCTTTTTAAATAATTAATATGCTCTTGATTTTTACTATTTCTTAATTGTATTTTTGTATCACTCATAATTTTCTCTATAATATTCTACTTCAGATCTAGTAGGTTGATCAATAAAATCATCACTTGTATTATCATCTTCATATAATGGTTTGGGAATAGATGTATTAAAATCTACTCCTTTAAATTTCATAGATTGCGTTCTTCTTAGATTTGGAATACCAGTTGATGTAGAAGGGATATAATATGAGTGTCTAGCAGAACTTATTTTATCATTTCTAAATATTATATCTATATTACCGTTAGAATGATCTATAATATTATTTACTTGAGTATTAATTTCTAGAGGTTTAGGTTGTATAATTTCTTTAAAATTCTATGTTTGATTTCTAATAACTTCATCCCATTTAATCCTTTTAGGAACAGATATAGTGGAATTTTTAAAATTAGATTCTATAAGCAAAGTTTCATTAATAGATTTTTCTTTCTTATATTTTGGTTCTATAGTGGTAGTCATAGTCTTATAATATACTCTATATATTAAAACTAATGGATCAGATCCTTCTTTTATTTCAATTTCTTTTAATTGTAAATTTAATGTTAAAACGTCTAATATATTTTTATCAAATAAAGATATTGTATAATCAGGATAAGCTTGAAAATATATTGGACCATTACATATATTAGATTCTCCTAAAGCTAATAATGACTGATTAAAGTTTGTTAATCTAGCATTTCTTAATACAATACATATAGGAGCATTAATGCCTAATCTAGTCATAGGTTTTATAGCTACTTGAACTAATCCAATATGTAAAAATTTATAATTTTTTCTATGTTCTTGTATAGCTCTTGAAGAAAATAATTTTATTTCTTGTTGATTTCTTAATAAAGGTATAGTTTTTTCAGTAGTTTTGATAGAATAACTTTGAAACCAATCAAAAGTTCTTTGTTTATATAAAGTTCTAATTTCTACTCTAGGTATATTCCAATTATATAGACTATTTTCTATATTAGCTATAGATACTTCTATAGAATTTGAATGATCCTGTTCATCATCAATATCAGAAGAAGTACTTCCCTTCTGATTTAGTAATAGTCTAGAAATTCTACTCATAATGATTTTTAAATTTTATTACAATAAGGTTTGATAAAGTAAGTTTTATATTACCTGAATACAAGATTCCCCGGGAACACCCCCATATCGTCGTGGTACGGCAGTCTGACTCCCAATGTTGCTGCTAATTCCAATCGACTGATCGA
>JARVZY010011818.1:0-44276 GCA_030686995.1 Artemisia argyi
TAAAACGCGAGTTTTAAGCTACACTAATCCTACGGACTTCAAAATAATTTTAAAAAGTTAAAAATGATAAAAGAAAATTTTAAGAAAAAGAAAAATATTTTTTGGATTTTTTAATAATTTTTTATGAATTAAAAAAACTAATTAAACTATTTAATAATTAAAAGAAAATGTAAATAAGGTTAGAAAAATGCAAATTTAATTTCTAAAATTCTAAAATAACTTAAAACTATTTTCTAAAATATTTTTGGATTTTTCTGGGTTTTTTCTGATTTTTTTTTTTTTTTGGATTTTCTGATAATTAAAAAGTATTAAATAATGATTAAAATTGAAAATTAATTAAGAAAAGTAGCAAATAAACTCAGAAAATTATGAAAATTTCAGGGAAAATCTAAAATTATATTCTGAATCTAGGAAAAATAGAAAAATTGGAAAATAAGCACTGGAAGTGCTTATTAGCTTAAAAACAACTTATTTAAGTGCTTATTTATAAGCACAGTTGACTAAACTTTGACCAAACTTCTACCAAACACTTTTCAAACTTAAATGAGCTTATAAGAACAGTAATCAGGCCTTGTTATGCACAGAAGCACAAGTTATGATTAGATAAGGCATAATAAGCACTTAGAACTAGCAATAAGCCAAACAGAATAAGCAGATGCCAAAAAACACTTGAAACAGATGCTATATACTATATATTGCTCAGAACAATCAAAAAGTTCAACTCAAGATCAAAAACAAGTAATTGCAGACCAATTTAAGAAACAGCTTCTAGTTCAACTTCCCAACTTGAGAGGCCAAATAAGCTGAGTAGATAAGCTCAGAGATTAAAACTTTTGGTGGAAATTTGTTCACTACCACTCAGAGAACAGAAAACAACTTTAAAAATAGACTCTAGGTCCAATCCGCTAGCCCAAAACAACCCAAGAAATGGGGTAAGGACTGCTGGTGCAGGGCACCGTTTGGTTCAAAAAGCCAATTTCAACAGCTTATACAGATAAGCAAACAAGTTTCAAAACCAGATTTTCTTTTTTAAATATTAAGTTTAGGTACTAGGCTCTCCAAAACAACCAACTACAATGATTTTAAATAAGAATCAAAGGCTACACAAGCTTGTAAAGTTATGACCAAAAACTGAGTGTGAAAACCATTTTGACTTTTAATGAAACAGATAAGTTGACTATTTTGGATTTAGATTACACTAAAGTGATTACTGATGTTATAATAAGCTAATGTGTGATTAAAATAAGCTAGTACTAACTATTATGCAACTATTTTTAAGATTTCTTAACCTAATAATCACTTAAGCTAACTGTGTAGAGATTTATAAGCAACTTTGACTTTTTACTAATGACCAACTAAATTTTATGATTTAATTAACTCTAATATTACCCTAGTGAACTTTCTAAACCAGAATTACCTTATTAACTAAAGCCTATATCAGCAAACCTCACACAAACAAACACCCCCTTAAGGGTCAGTTACAAAAGGGTTATACCACAAATAACACTAAAACCCTTCCAAACCAATTCCAATGCACTCCATATGATTTAGTAACATGATTATAACCAGAAACATAGATCATTAACATCAAGTATCACAGAAGCACATGAATCACAGATGTAAGCTATATGAAGCAGTATACTATCAAATTGCCAACACAGCTATCAAATTTGGCAAATAAGCTATCAACTAGCACTAATAAACATTATTGAACAATAATAAGTAGTAATAAGCTATTATATTCAGGTCTATACTACAATAAGCTACTGAGAGTGAAATAAGAAAGTGGATACTTACAAACCAATCCCCCTCAGCATGAAAAGAGGGGGTTCACTAAGCTTGCCTGTCTCTTGACAGGCCAAGTGGACACCTTTCCTGGCTGTCTTTCACCACCAAAAACACTCAGCTTATTCAATAAGCTGAGTTGACTTTTATTGACTTTTTTAATTTTTTTTTTATTTTTGAGAAAAAGGAAAACAACAAGCTTACTGAAAGATTTAAGAAGCTAAATAAACTTCAACAAACAACAAATAAGCACTAAAAATTGATTAAGAAAAGAAAAGAACTTATTTTTGGATTTTTGTATATTTTTAGAATTTTTTTTTTTTTTTTTTTTTTTTTTTTTTTAGATAATAAGTAATATCAAACAGAAATATTGAAACAAAAGAGTAAAACTAGAATAGTAACAAAAGAACTTGCTTTAAAAAGAAAGAAGGAAGAAATAAGCTACAATAAGCAGTAAGCAAAAAGACATTAAGTAATTAAGCTGTAGTGAATTTAAAATAAGACAATCAAAAGGAAACTTTCATTAATTAAAACTTGAGTTACAAAAATGGCAGAGTAACACTACAATTACTCTACACAAAATAAACGTATGAAATGAGGGGGGTTTTATAGGGGAGCCCAAGGTGAGGTGCTAGGGTTTGAGAAGATGCTAGAAGCTCCAATTTCAGCCATAAATCTTCAATCTTATCATGATGTCGACACTCACTCAATCATTAGCCGTTGGAATTTATTCTTATCTTGTTTCCACGTAGCTTCGTCCAATCAGGGGCTTGGAAATGGCCATGTGAGCTGGGATATGACCACACCTCTGACAACGTGTCAGGCTTCTAGATAGATGCTTAGTACGAGGTTAGGATTGTGATAGGTACGAGGTTTAATTTACCAGGGTAACTTGTGGGAGGGAAGAAGGCACAGTAAAAAAAAAGGCGCGTTTGGTTTTAATTGTTTGTTTGACTAGTGGATTTGGGGGTTTGACTTCCGGGTAATACCAATAGGTTGGGTCGGGTTTGGATGGTGGGGTGGTGATGGGCTTAGGTGTTTTGGGCCAGGATGTTATTGGAGTAGTATTAGTTTGAGCGAGAGTGTTTGTTTAATGTGGATTAAAATAGGTTAGGATTCGGTTTGTAGTAGAAATACCAAATCAATGGACCAATTTTGTATTTTCTGAAAATCAAAGGACCATAGCTGCCAATCACTCAAATATTATTTCAAGGGTAATTTGTGGCATTTCTTGAATGATGAGGGGCTGCAATTGCCATATCTCCAAAACATTCTTCAAAAGGACCAAAAGTGACAACTTCATAAACTTGAGGGATCATTTGTGTAAACTTGATCAAACTTTATTCCCGGGTCACTTATGCAATTTCTGAAACTTTGAGGACTTTCATGACTATGTGAGCTTTGACTTTGACCACTAGCTTCCCCGGCTCCGGCTTTATTCACTTTTCCAAATCTCGTGCTCGTTTTTGTCATTTTCTCGTGATTTTTCGTCTTTTCTTAAATATCCGTTCCTGCACATTCACAAACACAAAAACAAAAACACACATTCTTTGGCATTATTGGTTAGTTTTTGGTTTATTTGGTCCAATTTTGGCTTAGAAAAGGTGAGTGAATAAGCACTCACCAAAATCCCCCGGACTAAAGTATTGCCGTGTCCTCACGCAATGTGATCAATTCACGCTCACGAAATAAATAATTGCATAACTCTTTTCTACTAACTTTGTAAAGTAGCAAGGAGGTTCGAAAGAAGTCATAAAATCATTTAATCCCGCAAACGCTCCGTTTTTCCAAAATTTAATTTCTCTACTTTATTCTATTTTTTGGACTTTTCACACTTCATACTTGTGACGGTTTGTTGAACTTTCATTATTTTTGCAATAATTATTAGGGTCGACGAGTAGAAACACTTCTATTTAAGAAGTGACCATACGGATAAAAATCGTCATCCATGATTTTTCACGAGCTCCCAAACTAAGCGTAAAAATGAGATCACAGTTTATCTACGAATTTAATGCGAACACTACTCATAAAAGTTACTCGTGGATACTCCTTACTCCCATGTCCTAAGTTTTTGTATCTCATTATTTTATTTTTGTTGAGAAATGAATCGCTTCATATTTTCTCGTTTCAATAATTTTTAGTCCGATAGTGACACCTAAGTTAAAACGATAAATAGTTATTCATTTTCTCTTAAGAACCACTGCAATAGAAATTCGGTCCATATCAAGGAATTTGGGGTACATACAATATCAAAGATATAAGTTGCGGAGTACGATCACGTGCACCTCATGTGACTGATTACTAATCGCTTATCACATGCACCTCACGCACCAACAACTTATTGATACATACATAGCTCTTATTCAACAATACTACAACTTTCACTTTTGTAATTTCTCACTTTTTTCACTTTTCTCATATTTTCCACTTTTTTCTTTTCTTGACTTTTTTTTCTCAACATCAATGGAAACTTATAGGGTAGCTCCAAAACCACATAAATAATCAACTTTTGACTTTTGATTTTTCACTTTTTGCTCTTATTTTTGGTGTTCCTTGATATGTACCCAACTTCTAAAGCAAAAATTCTCTTAAGAAAACAAATAACTAAGTATTATTCAAACCTAAATACCACTAATTAACCTAGAACATCTATTATATATATTGGTGACGTATCTGATGGGAGTAAAAAGCCACGAGTACCTCCTATGAGCTCTAAAGAGAACCACTACTCCACGTTTAGCATTAAACTTGTAAATAGACTCTATCATTTCTCGTTCTCTGCAAATTTAAGACCTCAAATAATGAGATTAGCAGATGCTTAGCCAATAATCAGCCACGCATATATAAAGTCAAATATGGGAGCTTTGCAAACTCTTGGAAAGAATTCGCGTTTTGTAGCTCCTAGTGTAAGTGACTAGCGAAAACTTTTTCAAGTCGTGCATGTATAAAGTCGAGTACGGGAGCCGACAAAAGAGTAGCTCCTAGTGTACAAGACTAGCACAAACTTTTATGATTATCATTGGTTAAGGGAACAAGCTAGGGCTCAACACGCCCGGTCAAGTCAAAATATTTATTCCTACCCTCGCCAGCAAGAAAGTCAACAAGGTGTCAAATCACTTATTCAAACTTTTATCATATTTTTGCACCACTTTTTCAACTTTTTCTCATTTTTTTTGTGCTTTTTCATGACATTTTCATTCACTTTTCTTCAAAAATTTTGAAATTTTTCAATTTTTCATTTTTTTTTTTATTTTTGGTGGAAAAACGGAGTTACGCGAGTACATGACATGGTGAAAACTGCAAGGTCAAAATCGAATCGAAGATTCACCCCCCCCCCCCCCCCCGGACTAGAATGAAACATTGTCCTCAATGTTTTACGGCTAAAGGTAATCCTAACAAATATCTAGGGCCGTTTATTAAGTATGCCAAAGAAAACGTTAGTCGATAAGATTTACGGATATAGGATTTCCAAAAGCATCGATGAATGAGACTCGAGTGGAGAGAAAGACAAAACCACGAGCACGAGAGTCATCATAAATCGGGGACAATCCTGGACAATCATCACAAACAACCACGAAACAAGAGATTGGAAGAGGTACCCCCTCTTCACGTTATTTATTAGAAATTAGAAATATAAGAAGATGATATTGGATAAGCATGGGTTGCCACCCATGAAGCGCTTTGTTTTTTATTACCGAGTCACGTAGCTTGACTCGATCCCCGAATTCATTCGTCCTTGGGGAAAGTTTGGAGATCCGGGACTACCATGGTCGGTACGTCCCCTCCGAAATAGTGTTTCAAACGGTGACCATTCACCTTAAAGTTGGGACCATCAAGTTGAGCCAACTCAATAGTTCCATAAGGGAATACTTGTGTTATGGTGAATGGTCCAGACCAACGGGTTTTAAGCTTACCCGAGAAAATCTTTAACCGAGAGTTAAAAAGAAGCACTTGATCACCGACATTAAAAACGCGGTCTTTGATCTTGGCATCATGAAGTCTTTTTGTTTTCTCTTTATAAATTAAAGAATTCTCGTAAGCTTGATCACGGAGTTCGACTAATTCGTTCAATTGAACTTTTTGGTGATCACCCGCGGTTTTTAAGTCAAAATTTGCATGTTTTAAGGCCCAGTAGGCCTTGTGCTCAAGTTCGATGGGCAAATGACAAGCTTTCCCGTAAACCAACTTATATGGAGTACACCCGATTGGGGTTTTGTAAGCGGTCCGGAAAGCCCATAAAGCATCGTCTAGCTTATCGGCCCATGAGGCACGGTGTTCACCTACGGTCCTTTCTAATATCCTTTTTAAGCCACGATTGGACACCTCCACTTGACCACTCATTTGTGGATGATAAGCCGTGGAAAGACGATGTGTGACACCATATTTAAGCATAACTTTAGCGAATTGGTCATTGCAAAAATGGGTCCCACGATCGCTTATGATGGCTCGAGGTGCACCAAATCGGGCAAAGAGACTTTTTAAGAATTTCACAACTACTCGGGCGTCATTGGTGGGGAGCGCCTTCGCTTCAACCCATTTTGATAAGTAATCGACGGCCACGAGAATATACTTGTTAACCCTAGACGACGGGAATGGCCCCATGAAATCGATGCCCCAAACGTCAAAAATCTCACAAACTTGAATCGCATTTTGCGGCATTTCATCTTTTTGAGAGATTTTCCCTTGACGTTGGCAAGAATCACATGTTTTCACCAATTCATGGGCATCCCGATATATCGTCGGCCAATAGAAGCCGGAATCGAACACTTTCTTTGCGGTGAAGTTGGCACCATGATGTCCCCTCGTGGGTCCACTATGACATGCCTTAAGTATTTCAACGGCATCCGTACCGTGAACACACCGCCGGATCACTTGATCCGCACAGACTTTGAACAAGTAGGGGTCGTCCCAAAAATAATGTTGGACATCTTTAAAGACTTTCTTCTTTTGTTGGGACGACATCCCTTTCCTAATGAAATTCCCCGCATGGTAATTCGCAAAATCGGCGAACCATGGGGTACTTTGGTCAATTTCGGTCACACTCCCAAGTGTCTCAAGAGGAAAAGCATCGTTGATTTCCTTGTTCTCGAGAACACTTTGATGGGGGTTCTCAAGTCTAGAAAGGTGATCGGTAGCAAGATTCTCAGCTCCTTTTTTGTCTCGTATTTCGACATTAAATTCTTGGAGCAAAAGAACCCACCGCATTAAACGTGGCTTCGCATCTTGTTTAGCCATTAAGTACTTTAGGGCTGAGTGGTCCGTATACACTATGCATTTTTTAAGCAGCAAATAAGACCTAAATTTCTCAAAAGCGTAGACAACCGATAACATTTCCTTTTCGGTGGTTGTATAGTGATGTTGGGCGTCATTCATGGTCTTGCTTGCATAGTGTATAGGCTGAAAATACTTGTTCTTACGTTGCCCCAGAACTGCACCAATGGCATAATCACTTGCATCACACATTAGCTCAAATGGTAAGTTCCACTCGGGGGCAACTAAGATTGGTGCCTCCGTTAACTTCTTCTTTAAAACATTAAATGCATCGACGCATTCATTAGTGAAGTTAAACGGAGCATCTTTTTCTAAAAGGTGGGTCAGAGGCCGGGCTATTTTGGAGAAGTCTTGTATGAAACGTCGATAAAAGCCGGCATGACCAAGGAAACTTCGGATTCCTTTGACGGTCGTCGGGTGTGGTAATTTAGCAATAACATCGACTTTTGCCCGATCCACCTCAATTCCAGATTTGGATATTTTATGGTCGAGGACTATTCCCTCTTTAACCATGAAGTGGCTCTTCTCCCAATTTAGAACCAAATTGGTGTTTTCACACTGTATCAGCATTTTCTCTAAATGGGAGAGGCAAGAGTCGAAAGAATTTCCGTAGACGGAGAAGTCGTCCATGAACACTTCCATGGTTTTTTCGATCATATCCGAGAAAATAGCCATCATACACCGTTGAAACGTTCCCGGAGCGTTACATAAGCCAAAGGGCATTCTCCGATAGGCAAACGTTCCATACGGGCAAGTAAAAGTGGTCTTTTCTTGATCCGGGGGATCAATGGGAATTTGAAAGTACCCAGAAAAGCCATCCAAGAAACAATAGAACTCATTTCCCGCTAACCGTTCAAGCATTTGGTCCATAAAAGGAAGCAGGAAATAGTCTTTACGTATCGCATCATTCAACTTGCGGTAGTCGATACAAACTCTCCATCCGGTTACAAGTCGAGTCGGTATAAGCTCATTATCGTCATTTTTCACAACAGTGATTCCGCCCTTCTTTGGAACACAATGAATCGGGCTAACCCATGAACTATCCGAGATCAGATAAATCATTCCAGCGTCAAGGAGTTTAATAACTTCCTTTTTGATCACTTCGTGGATTAGTGGGTTAACCCGTCGTTGTTGTTGGACGGAAGCTTTGTGATTATCATCAAGCAGAATCTTATGAGTACAAAATCGAGGGTCGATTCCCTTAATGTCGGATATTTGCCAAGCAATCGCACCTTTATGCTTCCGAAGCACATCTAAGAGTCGTGTCTTCTCCTCATCTTTAAGGCCTTTTGATATTATAACCGGTAATTTATCATTTTTTTCCAAGTATGCGTATTCGAGATGAGGAGGCAAATCCTTGAGCTCGAGCTCCGGAGGATTCTCAATAGACGGCTTTACTTCTTTTACGTCTGCCATTTTTAAGTCTACCGGAGGGGAAGAAACAATCGGGTTTTCATTTAAAAGTTTTTCAATTAATGAAATGTCCCCCTCCGGATCAAAATTATTATTATCAATTTCCGGTGAAAAAGATTCATTTGAAAGACAAGCATTGATTTCTTCCCAAGCGAGATCACTTCCCTCAAACGGAGTGAGGGAAGGGGAAGAATCGGAGACGATCGGTTCAAAAGAAGGAGTGGGATTGCCACTCGAAGCATTATCGGTGAAACCAAGAATTTCTTGAGCATACTCCTCCGTAGCTTCGTCAATAACATCGATTCAGTTGACGGAAGAAACATCGTAATCGGAGGAGTATCTCGCGGTTTGATCAAGGTTAAAAGTGACGGCTTCGTTTCCAACACATAAAGTAATCTCCTCGTCGTAAACATCAATTAAAGCACGACCGATCCTTAGGAAACCTCTCCCGAGAATGAGAGGAACCCGTGGATCGGCATCGAAATCAACAACCACAAAATCGGCAGGGAAATGGAATTTCCCAACATTGACAAAAATATCCTCGGCTATGCCAATTGGACGAGACGTAGATCGGTCGGCAAGCTCGAGGTCATAAGCGTCGGTGTCAAGTTAGGGAGAGACAACTTTCTCCAAATCGACAATGGCATTAGGTTAATGCTAGCACCAAGATCGGCCAAGGCGAAGCATTGAACCATACCCGGAAAATTGCACGGTATAAGAAACTTGCCAGGGTCTTCAAGCTTTTCGGGTAGCTTTTTAAGAAGAACCGCTGAGCAATTCTCGTTCATTTGGGTTCTCGACATTTCAAAAAGCTTTTCCTTATTATTTAAAAGTCCTTTTAGCATCGAAGCAAATTTGGGCATCAAAAGTATAGCATCCGCGAGACTTATATCAAAATGCAATTCTTGAAAAATCTGATAAAATTTCTCCATTTGGTTTTTATCTTTCTCGCGGTGCTTTTGTTCGTTTAAACGTGACAGAAAAGGCAACTTTGTTTTAATGGGAATATCTTTTTCATAAACAATTTTTTCCTTTCCTTTGGACGTCGGGACCACCGGAGGTTGGATGTCTTCGGTCCTTCCATTATTAATAGGAATTTCCGTATCCGTTGTCGCCACGGGTTCACGGGCGACTACCTTGGGAGGTAGAGAAGAACAGGTAGTCGGAGCCGTTGGTCCATCATAAGAAACACCACTCCTTGTCGTGATCGCTTTAGCATCGCCCCTCGGGTTAGCGATCGTGTTGCTCGGCAACGTTCCAGAGCCCGAGGGTCGATCATTTAAACGTTTATTAAGATCATTGATTTGAATAGCTAACAACCTTGTTGTTTCCTCTTGTTTTGTCATAAAAGCTTGTTGGTTTTGAAGCAATTGCTTAATCAAATCTTCCGTGGGCGACGGATTTGGAATAACAGCTTGATTTTGATTATTAAAATTTTGCCCACGGTTTTGAAAGTTACCATGATTCAGATTTGTATTGTTAAAATTCCCTTGATTATTCTGAAAATTCCCATGATTTTGAAAATTGTTCCCTTGAGACGGGGCTTGGTTTTGATTTCCCTTAAAATTCCGATTTTGGTTTACACCTTGGTTTTGAAAACCTTGATTTTGCCGGTTTTGATTTTGATTGAATTGATGATTACGGTTTTGCACATTATTGTTCTGATTCACTTGATTAGGTTGATTAAACCCGGGTGGTCCTTGAAAATGGCTCGAACGGTAGCTGAGAAGATTTCGATCTCCTTGAAGAGGTGGGTAGCCGGTGCCACCCATGTTTGCAGCATACACGTTCTCTTGAGCATAAGAGTCGGTCGACGGACACTCATAATACGGGTGTGGACCACCACAAGTCTCACAGCCATGACTTACCATTTTGACTTGATGGTTCGGTTTCTCAATAGACATAGCATCGACTTTCTTTGTTAAAGCCAATATCATATTTTTCATTTCATCATTATTTTTCTCATTATTAGACACTTGATGTTTGTTCCTTGACATTCTCACACGAGCCTTGTTCTCGATTATCATGAAGGCATCATTCGTATTTCTAGCCAACAAGTTCCCACCCGCAGCAGAGTTGAGTGAGTCTTGGTCAACGTGACTCAAACCATTATAGAAAGTGTCAATCTGCTGAAGGGGTGTGAACCCATGGTTCGGACATTTTTCCATCAAATCTTTGAATTGGTCCCAAGCTTCACTAAACGACTCATCGAAAGCTTGTTGGAACCGAAAGATTTGGGATCGTAAGTTAGAAGTTTTAGAAGGAGGATAGAAATAATTCACAAACTTGGAAGCAAGATCATTCCAAGTGTGAATCGAGTTGGGCGGTTCCTTTTCCAGCCAAGTCCGGGCTGCTCCTTTTAAGGAGAAAGGAAACAACTTCAATTTCACCACATCGTGAGGGACTTGATTCATCCTAATAGTCTCAGCGATGTCGGTGAAATTTCGGATGTGTGAATAGGGGTCTTCGTTATCGAACCCGTGAAAGGATATACCCGTTATTAAGTTGAGTAATCCGTGATTGATTTCAAAGTTGGCATTGATGTCCGGAATCACGATAGCTCTCCTCACACCGTTAAATAGTGATTGGAGTTGTTCTTCCATCGGACGCGGATCAAATGCCGGTTGTTGTCCCATCGGCGGGACAACATTGTGCTGCGGACCACCCATCGGTGGGGGCCCGTTGTGTTGTTTGTTATGGTTCATCTCCTCGTCATCAAGGAAATGAACACGACTCGTATGTCGTAAAACCCGCTCTGGGTTTGAGAGCGCAGAAGTAAGATTCTCAGAAGTAGAACGGGTGTGCATACACCAAAAACAAAATTAAAAAGAAAAAGAAAATAGAAAAGAAAATCTTTTTGTTTTTATTTATTTTTCAATTTTTTTTTATTTTTTTTAAAAAACTTTTTATTTTTTTGTTTTTCTTTTCTTAAGACGTAACGTTAATCGAAAACCGTTTCTTTCAAAACCACGCGCGACGGGACGGGAGAGAAGAATGGATCTCTCTTCAGCTAGCAATTTAATGTCTTAGCTATCCGTATTTCCCGCTTATTCAGTTGTAGTAATTGAAATAGTCCGATAAACAACTAAATTACGTTTTCGTTATATTGGGAGACTTATTTGGTTTACAACGCCCTTTCTTTCGATCGAGTCGAGGCTGTAACTTTTATTATTTTTTTGGTATTTTGTAAACACTTTAGGAAAAGTGTTTTGAATTTTTCAATTTTTATATAAATATATATACAAAATAGAGGAAGGCTTAACAAAACACGATTTTTCAAAACAATATTTCAAAATTCACTTCAAGCCTTCCCCGGCAGCGGCGCCAAAAATTGATGCAACTCAATTATAATATAGTATAGTAAAGTATCGAAATGATCCGCAAGAAATACGGATCACCCGAGTCGTTTCCCAGTGAAGGTGTGAATGGAATCAAGAATATTGATTCGTGTAATCGTGATTTGAAAAGTGGTGAAAAAGGCAAATAGTGATCAAACAATTCAATTATCAACTAACAATTATTAAACATGCAAAGAGTACAAGCTAGTAATGCACCAAGGTCTAAAACGCAAAAACGGGAATGCACGCGCGATTATGCAACGCGCGAAATAAAACGCGAGTTTTAAGCTACACTAATCCTACGGACTTCAAAATAATTTTAAAAAGTTAAAAATGATAAAAGAAAATTTTAAGAAAAAGAAACATATTTTTTGGATTTTTTAATAATTTTTTATGAATTAAAAAAACTAATTAAACCATTTAATAATTAAAAGAAAATGTAAATAAGGTGAGAAAAATGCAAATTTAATTTCTAAAATTCTAAAATAACTTAAAACTATTTTCTAAAATATTTTTGGATTTTTCTGGGTTTTTTCTGATTTTTTTTTTTTTTGGATTTTCTGATAATTAAAAAGTATTAAATAATGATGAAAATTGAAAATTAATTAAGAAAAGTAGCAAATAAACTCAGAAAATTATGAAAATTTCAGGGAATATCTAAAATTATATTCTGAATCTAGGAAAAATAGAAAAATTGGAAAATAAGCACTGGAAGTGCTCATTAGCTTAAAAACAGCTTATTTATAAGCACAGTTGACTAAACTTTGACCCAACTTCTACCAAACACTTTTCAAACTTAAATGAGCTTATAAGAACAGTAATCAGGCCTTGTTATGCATAGAAGCACAAGTTATGATGAGATAAGGCATAATAAGCACTTAGAACTAGCAATAAGCCAAACAGAATAAGCAGATGCCAACAAACACTTGAAACAGATGCTATATACTATATATTGCTCAGAACAATCAAAAAGTTCACCTCAAGATCAAAAACAAGTAATTGCAGACCAATTTAAGAAACAGCTTCTAGTTCAACTTCCCAACTTGAGAGGCCAAATAAGCTGAGTAGATAAGCTCAGAGATTAAAACTTTAGGTGGAAATTTGTTCACTACCACTCAGAGAACAGAAAACAACTTTGAAAATAGACTCTAGGTCCAATCCACTAGCCCAAAACAACCCAAGAAATGGGGTAAGGACTGCTGGTGCAGGGCACCGTTTGGTTCAAAAAGCCAATTTCAACAGCTTATACAGATAAGCAAACAAGTTTCAAAACCAGATTTTCTTTTTTAAATATTAAGTTTAGGTACTAGGCTCTCCAAAACAACCAACTACAATGATTTTAAATAAGAATCAAAGGCTACACAAGCTTGTAAAGTTATGACCAAAAACTGAGTGTGAAAACCATTTTGACTTTTAATGAAACAGATAAGTTGACTATTTTGGATTTAGATTACACTAAAGTGATTACTGATGTTATAATAAGCTAATGTGTGATTAAAATAAGCTAGTACTAACTATTATGCAACTATTTTTAAGATTTCTTAACCTAATAATCACTTAAGCTAACTGTGTAGAGATTTATAAGCAACTTTGACTTTTTACTAATGACCAACTAAATTTTATGATTTAATTAACTCTAATATTACCCTATTGAACTTTTTAAACCAGAATTACCTTATTAACTAAAGCCTATATCAGCAAACCTCACACAAACAAACACCCCCTTAAGGGTCAGTTACAAAAGGGTTATACCACAAATAACACTAAAACCCTTCCAAACCAATTCCAATGCACTCCATATGATTTAGTAACATGATTATAACCAGAAACATAGATCATTAACATCAAGTATCACAGAAGCACATGAATCACAGATGTAAGCTATATGAAGCAGTATACTATCAAATTGCCAACACAGCTATCAAATTTGGCAAATAAGCTATCAACTAGCACTAATAAACATTATTGAACAATAATAAGTAGTAATAAGCTATTATATTCAGGTCTATACTACAATAAGCTACTGAGAGTGAAATGAGAAAGTGGATACTTACAAACCAATCCCCCTCAGCATGAAAAGAGGGGGTTCACTAAGCTTGCCTGTCTCTTGACAGGCCAAGTGGACACCTTTCCTGGCTGTCTTTCACCACCAAAAACACTCAGCTTATTCAATAAGCTGAGTTGACTTTTATTGACTTTTTTAATTTTTTTTTTATTTTTGAGAAAAAGGAAAACAACAAGCTTACTGAAAGATTTAAGAAGCTAAATAAACTTCAACAAACAACAAATAAGCACTAAAAATTGATTAAGAAAAGAAAAGAACTTATTTTTGGATTTTTGTATATTTTTAGAATTTTTTTTTTTTTTTTTTTTTTTTTTTTTTTTAGATAATAAGTAATATCAAACAGAAATATTGAAACAAAAGAGTAAAACTAGAATAGTAACAAAAGAACTTGCTTTAAAAAGAAAGAAGGAAGAAATAAGCTACAATAAGCAGTAAGCAAAAAGACATTAAGTAATTAAGCTGTAGTGAATTTAAAATAAGACAATCAAAAGGAAACTTTCATTAATTAAAACTTGAGTTACAAAAATGGCAGAGTAACACTACAATTACTCTACACAAAATAAACGTATGAAATGAGGGGGGTTTTATAGGGGAGCCCAAGGTGAGGTGCTAGGGTTTGAGAAGATGCTAGAAGCTCCAATTTCAGCCATAAATCTTCAATCTTATCATGATGTCGACACTCACTCAATCATTAGCCGTTGGAATTTATTCTTATCTTGTTTCCACGTAGCTTCGTCCAATCAGGGGCTTGGAAATGGCCATGTGAGCTGGGATATGACCACACCTCTGACAACGTGTTAGGCTTCTAGATAGATGCTTAGTACGAGGTTAGGATTGTGATAGGTACGAGGTTTAATTTACCAGGGTAACTTGTGGGAGGGAAGAAGGCACAGTAAAAAAAAGGCGCGTTTGGTTTTAATTGTTTGTTTGACTGGTGGATTTGGGGGTTTGACTTCCGGGTAATACCAATAGGTTGGGTCGGGTTTGGATGGTGAGGTGGTGATGGGCTTAGGTGTTTTGGGCCAGGATGTTATTGGAGTAGTATTAGTTTGGGCTAGAGTGTTTGTTTAATGTGGATTAAAATAGGTTAGGATCCGGTTTGTAGTAGAAATACCAAATCAATGGACCAATTTTGTATTTTCTGAAAATCAAAGGACCATAGCTGCCAATCACTCAAATATTATTTCAAGGGTAATTTGTGGCATTTCTTGAATGATGAGGGGCTGCAATTGCCATATCTCCAAAACATTCTTCAAAAGGACCAAAAGTGACAACTTCATAAACTTGAGGGATCATTTGTGTAAACTTGATCAAACTTTATTCCCGGGTCACTTATGCAATTTCTGAAACTTTGAGGACTTTCATGACTATGTGAGCTTTGACTTTGACCACTAGCTTCCCCGGCTCCGGCTTTATTCACTTTTCCAAATCTCGTGCTCATTTTTGTCATTTTCTCGTGATTTTTCGTCTTTTCTTAAATATCCGTTCCTGCACATTCACAAACACAAAAACACACATTCTTTGGCATTATTGGTTAGTTTTTGGTTTATTTGGTCCAATTTTGGCTTAGAAAAGGTGAGTGAATAAGCACTCACCAAAATCCCCCGGACTAAAGTATTGCCGTGTCCTCACGCAATGTGATCAATTCACGCTCACGAGATAAATAATTTCATAACTCTTTTCTACTAACTTTGTAAAGTAGCAAGGAGGTTCGAAAGAAGTCATAAAATCATTTAATCCCGCAAACGCTCCGTTTTTCCAAAATTTATTTTCTCTACTTTATTCTATTTTTTGGACTTTTCACACTTCATACTTGTGACGGTTTGTTGAACTTTCATTATTTTTGAAATAATTATTAGGGTCGACGAGTAGAAACACTTCTATTTAAGAAGTGACCATACGGATAAAAATCGTCATCCATGATTTTTCACGAGCTCCCAAACTAAGCGTAAAAATGAGATCACAGCTTATCTACGAATTTAATGCTAACACTACTCATAAAAGTTACTCGTGGATACTCCTTACTCCCATGTCCTAAGTTTTTGTATCTCATTATTTTATTTTTGTTGAGAAATGAATCGCTTCATATTTTCTCGTTTCAATAATTTTTAGTCCGATAGTGACACCTAAGTTAAAACGATAAATAGTTATTCATTTTCTCTTAAGAACCACTGCAATAGAAATTCGGTCCATATCAAGGAATTTGGGGTACATACAATATCAAAGATATAAGTTGCGGAGTACGATCACGTGCACCTCATGTGACTGATTACTAATCGCTTATCACATGCACCTCACGCACCAACAACTTATTGATACATACATAGCTCTTATTCAACAATACTACAACTTTCACTTTTGTAATTTCTCACTTTTTTCACTTTTCTCATATTTTTCACTTTTTTCTTTTCTTGACTTTTTTTTCTCAACATCAATAGAAGCTTATAGGGTAGCTCCAAAACCACATAGATAATCAATTTTTGACTTTTTATTTTTCACTTTTTGCTCTTATTTTTGGTGTTCCTTGATATGTACCCAACTTCTAAAGCAAAAATTCTCTTAAGAAAACAAATAACTAAGTATTATTCAAACCTAAATACCACTAATTAACCTAGAACATCTATTATATATATTGGTGACGTATCTGATGGGAGTAAAAAGCCACGAGTACCTCCTATGAGCTCTAAAGAGAACCACTACTCCACGTTTAGCATTAAACTTGTAAATAGACTATATCATTTCTCGTTCTCTGCAAATTTAAGACCTCAAATAATGAGATTAGCAGATGCTTAGCCAATAATCAGCCACGCATATATAAAGTCAAATACGGGAGCTTTGCAAACTCTTGGAAAGAATTCGCGTTTTGTAGCTCTTAGTGTAAGTGACTAGCGAAAACTTTTTCAAGTCGTGCATGTATAAAGTCGAGTACGGGAGCCGACAAAAGAGTAGCTCCTAGTGTACAAGACTAGCACAAACTTTTATGATTATCATTGGTTAAGGGAACAAGCTAGGGCTCAACACGCCCGGTCAAGTCAAAATATTTATTCCTACCCTCGCCAGCAAGAAAGTCAACAAGGTGTCAAATCACTTATTCAAACTTTTATCATATTTTTGCACCACTTTTTCAACTTTTTCTCATTTTTTTTGTGCTTTTTCATGACATTTTCATTCACTTTTCTTCAAAAATTTTGAAATTTTTCAATTTTTCATTTTTTTTTTTTTTTTTTTTGGTGGAAAAACGGAGTTACGCGAGTACATGACATGGTGAAAACTGCAAGGTCAAAATCGAATCGAAGATTCACCCCCCCCTCCCGGACTAGAATGAAACATTGTCCTCAATGTTTTACGGCTAAAGGTAATCCTAACAAATATCTAGGGCCGTTTATTAAGTATGCCAAAGAAAACGTTAGTCGATAAGATTTACGGATATAGGATTTCCAAAAGCATCGATGAATGAGACTCGAGTGGAGAGAAAGACAAAACCACGAGAACGAGAGTCATCATAAATCGGGGACAATCCTGGACAATCATCACAAACAACCACGAAACACGAGATTGGAAGAGGTACCCCCTCTTCACGTTATTTATTAGAAATTAGAAATATAAGAAGATGATATTGGATAAGCATGGGTTGCCGCCCACGAAGCGCTTTGTTTTTTATTACCGAGTCACGTAGCTTGACTCGATCCCCGAATTCATTCGTCCTTGGGGAAAGTTTAGAGATCCGGGACTACCATGGTCGGTACGTCCCCTCCGAAATAGAGTTTCAAACGGTGACCATTCACCTTAAAGTTGGGACCATCAAGTTGAGCCAACTCAATAGTTCTATAAAAGTTGAATGATCCTAATCCAAGAGGTTTGGAAAGAGTGTCTACCAATGTGGTTATTGTAATGGACGTTATTGGTTGAGATGTACCTCAATGAACATTTTTACCAATGCTATGACGATGAATCTCACTATGTCATTCTAAGAGCATAATGGATTGGATTGAAGCTGACGTTGACGCTTCCTTTGTTGAAACGAGGGATTCCATTGTTGACGTGAGTTTGCTTGATCTCAAGGAGTTTGTTGACATGCTTTTTCGTCCAATGCCGTTTTGAGAGCTTTAAGCTTCTTTGAGAATCATTTGGTAAGAAAGCATAAAAGTGCAAGTACAACTTGTG
Source organism: Artemisia argyi (assembly GCA_030686995.1). Classification (NCBI taxonomy): domain Eukaryota; kingdom Viridiplantae; phylum Streptophyta; class Magnoliopsida; order Asterales; family Asteraceae; genus Artemisia; species Artemisia argyi. The sequence goes on from JARVZY010011818.1 coordinate 18,037, forward strand.
CTTTTTCTCTTATCTTAATCACCGTCATAATTCAACTTTGTGTACACTTATGGTTTCTATTCCCGTTCCTTTGGGATACCATAATCCTTGTGTAGTATCTTTTGACGTATCCAAACACTCTCTTCCAAAAGAGATGTTTTAGAACCTTTTCTAAAACAAGCACATAGATAAGCACCAAACACAACGTTGAATCTAATTGTTATGAGAACAAGTAGTCTTCCGAACATTTCTCTACGTTTAGTTTTACCTACGGATTTACTAATCTCATTCTTGATAAGTCATCAATAACTTAACCATTGAGAACAAAAGAGTAACTAGGAATGTCTTTAAGTTAAAATCCCTTGCTTTTGGGGCTTACTTTTATTAACAAACAGTCTTTCAAATATTGACACTATAATCACTTGATTACTTTGAAAAATCTATTTTGTTTCACTAGTTTTTTTACTCTAAATTCCAAAAACAGTTTTTGTTGAATTCGTTTAGACACAACTATGACCTATGAATCAAGTTTTATAACTTATGTCAATTTTACTTGATTCAATGTTTGACTCAAGGTGAGAAGATGTTATTTTGAACCTTTATCCTTAATGTTTTACACAACATACTTGTCTTGCCATCATTGGACTTTCGACTAAGTCATCATCTACCAAAGATGATATCTTAGAAGGAGGTGATCTCTCGTTAAATGTTATATTCAACGACTCCTCGACTCTTTGGGTTTCCTTACTTAAGACACTATGAACTTTATTCGTTTTGAAAAAGTCCAAGAGGTACAACATCATAAGACTAAGTGTCACATTTGATGTGTAAATCCTAGATGTTGAAAACTCATTTTCTTCCACACATCCTAATGTATGCAAATGTGATTTATTTCACCTTGTGTGTTTTATGTGAAATTATCATAAAGGAGTGGTTGAAGTAAAACACAATTTAAGACCCAAAGTATGGTGTTTAAGAATGTTGTTTTACAAAGGTTGGTTTTGCAAGCATCACAAAAGTGTTAGACATTTTATCACTTAGGAAATTCTTAGTTAGCTCACTTGTAAGCAATAGTTGAGTGAGACTCACTCAAGAGTTTCTCGTCTTTATCTCTTGACGGTTAAAGAACCGAAACACCTTATATCTCCTACTAGTACTAATGACGAAATTCCTTGTCACAGAGAATCTAATCTTTGTTATTACTAATACCACGTAAACACTTTAGAATACTACTAATAACACATACTACAACACATAATGCTAGAAACAAGAGACAATCAAAGTCAAGTTGAAGTAATGCGTACAATTTAAATTGCACAGAGATGCTATCAAGAGGATAAACACAAAGCGTAAAATCTTGGTTTGACGACACGCTTGGAAACTCAATTACTCATGTATCCAAGAAGGTTAGATAATCATATAAAAGCATAGAACATGATATTCTTAATCCTTTTATCATGAGTTTCTATTAGAGATTAAATTATCTCTAAATCTCTCTTCTAGGTTTAACAAATTTTACTTGCTTTGTTTTACTAGTTGATGGTGCTTTTGAGTTAAATCCTAATCCGGTTTTATCTTTAAACAACCTTTGACTCCTCAACAATCTTTCAAGAGATTTTGAGCTTTCATCAAATTTAGCTAACATTCTTCCTTTCTCATTTTGCTTTTTAATCTCATGTTTGTAATCTAGACATAATTTACATTCTAGATCAATTTCAATATTACTCTCAAGTTCAGACATTTTATCTTCTAACAAGATTTCCTTTTCAAAGTTATTCACAAAAGATTTTGAAGACTCATTGTTAAAGATAGTTTTTAGGTTCATGTTACCTAAAAGTTTAGACTCATTTTCTAATTTAGAAAATTCTAAGATAAATGTGTCAAAGCAAAAATGTTTGGTTTCAACATGTACCTTGCTTGTTGTTTCAATAAATTGACAATCACCCACCGGATCACTTTCTTCGTCTACATCCGTTTCATTCCATGATTCGCAAGCAAGTTCATCAAGACACACGTACTCATCTTCACTTATACCTTCATTTAAAACATTTAAACTAGTAGCACATGTATTAACTTCTATTAAGTGTCTATCTATTAGTTTTTCTAAAACTTCTAATTCATATGTAAGATCAAATTGATCATCTTTCACTTGACATATGTCTTGATGAAAGTTGATTATATCTTTCCAAATATCATTAGCCGTTTGACAAAAATACATTCTTTCATATTCAATTCTCGGTAAAGCTTTATAAATCATTAATTTAGCTTTAGTGTTTTTATCAAACTTAAAGAATCATTTTGATTTTCAAAACTTGTTTTCGTTGATTTGAAATCACCAATAGAAATAATATGCCAAAGATCTTTATCAATTGATTTCACATAGTTTTCAAATATACTTTTCCATTCAAGGAAGTTTTCTTTTTCAAATAGCGGTGGGTTTTGAATAGGTTGCCCTTCTTTGAGATTTTCAAAATCCATGGATCGATCCAAGTTTTAAAATACAATATATTTTAAAGATCTTGAGTAACGTATCTCCTGATGCCAATTGTGGAAAACTAGAAGGGGGTTGAATAGTTTACCGCTTTTTAACTTGATTATCTTTTAAAAACTTTACGTTTGTTTAAAGATATAAACTCAAATTACCTGTTTGATTCTTTGAAAAGCTTTACGTGTAGTTAACAATTCTAACTAAAGACAATATGTAATAAGCCAAGACAAAGAAAGAAACGATCAAACCACAACACGATTGTTTATCGTGGTTCGGCTACAAGGACTCTTTTTCCTTGCCCTACATCCACGCCCCGAGTTTCCAACTCGAGGGTTATAAGCACAAATCAACAAGCTCCTTTCCCGGTGGAGAAACCTTTGCAACGTCGCTTACACTTTTACCGACACTAAGCTAGATGTCGAGTTCTTTTACAAGGGTACAACCACTCCCGTCGTCGCTTACACTTTTACCGACACTAAGCTAGATGTCGAGTTCTTTTACAAGGGTACAATCACTCCCGTTAGTTCTTTTACAAGGGTACAACAACTCCCGTCACACTTTGTATTTTCAGGCCTAAAATACTAACCGATCACTTCTACACACAATACAAATGAAGTATAAACTACCAAAGCTTATACATAACAAAGCTAACAAGTCTTGCAACTTTAGAGTTGAAACTTGTAACTTCTTGGATGAACTTGTGAACTCCCTTGCTACATAAGAGGATCACACAATTCAAATGTAACTGAGTTAGTTGAAAGAATATGTGAAATATATGTCCTAAAGTGATGAGTGATTTCTTGCAAGTCCTTTGGTATTTATACCAAAGGAAGTCAACACCCTAGCGGAAACGGCGGCACCCTCAGAAGGGTTCCGCCCGTGTTCCCCAAGGGTTCCGCCAGGTCTGTTCAAACCTTACTTGCAATAAATCACTCCAAGACAAACAACATCACATCTACTAAATACTAGTCAACATGCATTGCACCAAATATGAAATACTTCCAAAATGTGTAAGAATACTATGGCTAGTCAAACACATAAACATTCCATAGATGCATGATGTGATGTTTCTATTTAAAGAAATAAAACTATGTAATGTTAAATAGAAATGTGAAGTCTGGTAATACAAGACTTAAACTAAAATGATGTTTTACTACAATCTAAAGTTTGTACTTTGTCATTAACAAAACTTAGCAAAGATCGTTAACATATAAATAACGTTTTTAGGCGATATTTTTATTAACAAACATGATCATCAATGAAGCAGGGTAAGAATGTAAGGACCACAAAAAGATAAAAATTTATCACAAACATACCTGGTTGATTAGCAGAACTCATGTTATGAAATTTGGTGTGCTTGATTGCTTGATTAGGGTTTGACAGAGATAAAATTAGATGTGGATAGATAGGTTATATAAATGTATTAAGGTCCTTCTAGTCAATGCATTAAATAACAAGTAGGTATACTATCATTTATGTCTAAACCCATTTGACTTTTCTTTTTTGACTATCTTGTTTTGACCCATTACACTTAAACCAAACAGCAACAAATATAGCAAATTAAAATTGTCGTTACATTAAACCATTTGAAGATACAACCTAGACCTACATTCCTACACAAACTACACCATTACATAACAATCCTAACCTAGACACTACATAACCTACACCATACCCATAATCCATACCAGCTTAAACTACACAAACCCCACAAAATCCATCCCAAAAACCCTTACCATCATTTGACTAGGAAAGACCTCACCAACACAAGCACAGTAAACACAATGACTGCTTTCTTGTAGCATTCACCAGTGGTTGTTCTCTCATTCAGTTCCAACTCCAAATCACGAATCCTATTCCTGTAGGTGTAGTCTTGAACTTGCATCTCCCTGCTTAGTTGTTGGACTTAAGTGTAAAGGCTATGCATCTCATTTCTGTAGTATCCGTAGCGTAGCTCAGGATCAAGAAAGAAGTAGAACCTGCATTGTTTACGTGAATCCTAAAAGTAACAAAATAAAAACAAAAATTAACACAAACACAATAAAAAAGACCATAAATATAATTGCTTTTCTTACACTTGGATGAGGGCAGCACAAGAAACGTCTAGCTGGGTTTGTAGCAGTGCGTGATGTCCTTTCAACCACAGGTAACTCACAAAAGCAATGAGTGGGTATAGGTCGAAGCCAATTAGACGATTCAGATGTAGAAGACATTATTTTGGTTATGGAGTTGATTAATTGATTTGGGATTTAGGGTTAGTATTTTGGGTAAATAATTAGGGTTAGTTTATGGAGAAAAGAGGGGTTTTATAAGGTAGGATGAGTGGCAACGGTCAAATATGTTGATTGGGCATGCCACGTCATCAACCAGGTTGCTATTAGGTTAAAAAACGAAAATGTGGCCTTATTAACACGAAACCTAAAGTACACGTACCATCCAGGCAATAAAAAAAGTACACGTACCATATTGTACATTTTGAAAGCGGTTAAGGCTGTGAATGGGAAGGTATTGAATGGGAGGACTTTAGGGGCTTCCATTGCTGCCGATAATGGTAGAGCCCCCGAGTTTATTAAGAAGAGGGTTTATAAGGATAAGACTAGGTGTTATGAGTGTGGTGAAGGTGGCCATTTTTCATATGAGTGATCGAGGAATAAGTTGGGCAAGAGGCAGGAGCCAAAGAGATATAGGAGTAAGGGTAAGGAGGAATGGGCTGGGGATGATGAGGATCTCGTTTTTGAGGATGATAATTGGGCATCGGTTGTGGATAATGGAGCGGATGAGAGGTTCTTGAGTGGTGATGGGAGTTGGGATGAAGGGAGGAAGAAACGGAAAAAAGTGAAGAAAACGAGCTATTTTAGTGATGAGAGTGATAAAGAGGATTGATTTTTAGATTTTTTTCTTCTTCTGATTTGGGATGAATGTGTTTTATGTCCCTTATTGTCTTGTTAGTTTTCAGTTGATGATATAATACAACTAGCCAATTCACATTTCGTAACCCTTTTGCTAAATCAATGTTTCCGATCGACAGGTGTATATACAAGTTGAGAAGATCTGTAATAGTGCTAGTCGGGAATGGAGTTGAAATATAACCGAGAGAGTGCACAGGCACCAGCATTGTTGTTTGTTGTTCTTCCTGGTATTCCTATGTAATATTTTTTGGTTATATATGATGGTCTAAAATGGATCCGTGTGTCTAGATTATTGTGATCATGTGTTATCTGAGGCTCTTTCATTATTTCAAGAGTATTAGCCAAGTTTCTTGTCATATTCACTTTTAATGAAGAGCATGAAGTATCACTTTTGGTTATGTTGTATCCAGAACGGGTTAAATCCGAAGCCATCAGAGGGGAGGGTTCAAATTTACACTACACCATATGTCAATTTCGAAAAAGAATTAATGAGTTAATTATTGTTATTACAAAATGATCTAACATTCCAAGTCCCCCAATAAGTTAAACAGAGTTCTATATGCATTGAAGGTATAAATTGGACGACCTTTAATATACTTGACCCGTTACAACTTTAACCAAACTTTTTATTAGACCCATATGAGATTAAGCGCAAACCAAAGAAACTCATGCTTAGGTAAACGGTGAAACACCTCTGTTAATTCTAGTATCTACTAGTGATAATTTCACATCAAACAATGGTTTAGTTTAGACGCATATTCAGCACTCAAAAACCATTGATTACATAGATGAACATATATGATCTATATCACCTTAGTCTTGTAAAAAAACCAAAAAGAGAACCTTAACTAAATAACAAGAAGATTCAAGTCGATACATGCACCTCATTCATATGGAATCTGGATATAAGCCGCATCAGAAATAAATGGGACATCAGCGTACATCCCACTGAAATTAATTCATACCAATCTTTGACTTAAAGGTTAATGGACCCATGAAACATCCCAAACTCAGAACCAATTCTTAGTAAAACTTACAGAAGACAAGACAGTAAAACTGCATACATGCCATTCCAGCCAAGCCTGCACACTGCAGCCATTAAAATTTTAACTGAACTGCAGACCAAAACACCCCTTAGACTGCAAACCCAAACAACTTATGCAAACTTTTGCAGTTCACTGTTCTCTATATGATTAAATAGCTAAAACAGAGATTAGCATAAGATCATTTTTTATAAAGGTTTACTGGTGCTATGAACACCAGCACCACCCACTGGTGCAATGCCAAATCATCCAAGCATGTTGCAACACTTTCTATCGAATAATATCTATCTCCTAATGGCTTCTCTCACTAACAACAAGTACCCATATGAGAATGTAAATTCCATGTGACAAGTGCCATCAATGCTCACACTTTGCCAACGGAGGACCAATCTCGAGCTTCATAACTTTGCAAACATAATGCAAACAATAAGTTCTATTGAGCAGTACCCATATGCACACTTAATTCCAAATACTACTTTTATCACAGAAAAACTTGCACATGACCTTAACACATAATAGGTTATACACACTAATATACCTGGACCTCCATAACATTTTGTTGTCCAAAAGTGGACAACAAAAGGCAGCAACAAACACCATATAATGTCGGACACAACCACTCACCAATTGACGTGTTATTTAGAGTAAATCTGATTGTTTCCAAGAACTAGTAACTTGATTGTTTCCAATAACCAGTAACAATATGATTGTTTCCAGATCAAAATAACAGCAAATATATATGCGAATATAACTTTCTTGACTTTCAAGATATTTGTGCATAATAACATATAGAAGGCTTTGAAATAGCCCAATTTTGTGACCTAAATAACAATAGCTGCAAATTCTAAGACCTGCTAGCATCACCCAATAACTGCAAATGACAAATACTTCTGGAAATCTTTAGAGTAGAGCCAATAACCAGCATCCATAATACATATGTAGAGGATAAAACTAGCAACCCAAATAACCAACTCCATAATGTGCAGGTACTCCAATCCAATGACAACAGCTAGACCATCTAATATCGATAACCAAACACCCTTTATAGCAAGGAGAAGTGAATGTGGCAGGCAAATAAGAGGTATCAACATTCCATATGAAGTGACAAATAAGACCAATGAATAACCTCAGTACCAAATCACAACCAGCTGAGCAACTTAGTGAGAAAGTCGTCATTACTTATAGTACAATATTGAAATAAGATAAAAACCAGGTATACAATAACCCAAAAATGTTGATTCATCAAAACCAAAAGAACTTTTTTATACTTAAAGTGTTATTGTCAAACGACCCAATCTCTAACCACATGAACATAAACATGAGTTATGCAAGAAATTTATTACATGACGAAATAAATTCTATCGCATTGAAAGAAACTTAATCATTGTCATCTCCTGAATGCTGCAGATCATCATCGCCATCGTCCAAATCAACTTGGATACCACTTGAATCATTCAGAGGTATTGTTGAAAGATCAGCTGCATCGATTGAATGTGCTTCTACTTCATCGTCTTGCAAGGCTGTATTTTCTTCAGGAAGATCAAATGTTGAAGCGGCTTTGATTTTGCACACAGACCACCAATCAACTTTGTCACGGCGCAAGCTCGGATGAGGTGAATAATAAACTTGTGATGATTGACTAGCCAAAACAAAAGGTTCATACTTCCTGAGCCTTCTTTTATGGTTGATATCAACTAGCTTGTAATCTTTATGAATCTTCATCCCAACATTCGGGGTTGTGTCAAACCAATCACACCTAAACAATACAACTCTTTTAATTGGAAGCGCGGGATACTCTAATTCTACAATCTCCAATAAAACGCCATAAAAATCAGTTGACATGTCACCATAATTAGTACCCTTAATGCACACTCCACTGTTAAATCTTGACCTCCCTGAACCATTCTCACTAGTGTGGAATTTATACCCATTGACAAAATACATTGGATAGGTGGTAACACTCCTTCTCAAGGGCCCTAAAGCAACATCTTTGATAATTTGATTACCCACATTACCTGAATTGTGTGCCTGCAATTAACAGATAAAGTTATTACATGCATACTAACAATTATCAGCTTCTTCTAGATAAACCATTTTCTACTATAGGTTGTAAACACTAACCATATTCGTTTAGTAGCCTATTTTTCTTCCTTCTATCTAAGTTTGGCTGAGGGACCATTAGCAAAAGAAAAAATAAAGTTCATTCAAGTCGACACATTTCAAATAAATTGAAATAGTCCACGTATTCGAAACTCAAACTACCCATCTACTCATGACAAAGTTGAATAAGGCTTAGGAAGCGATTAGGACCAAAATGGGTCTAAAAACACCTAAGACCAAGATTGGTCAAGAGTGACATAACAAGGCAAAAAACCACATGACCACATTTACGATACGGAGCATGCTGAAGCTTAAGAATAAAAAACAGTTATAACCGGGACAAACATGGATTAGTTTAGAGATCAATCATTACCCACATATGTGGTAAGTGTTACTATTTACTCAACATTTGAACTTCAGGGCTCATTTTGTGTTGGATGTGGCATTTCTAAGTTACTATGGCTTGTAGGTCAGTTTTTATAGAAAGCTGCATTAGTTGTTATATTCTGCCACAAAGACACTAGTACGCAAAAAAAATGATAAGTAATGCAAGTCTTCTCTATCATTTTTTGCCTCCAAGAGTGTTGTGCTTTGCTATTTTCAAGTATCATGTGGTTTCAATGGCTCTCACTTTATTTTCAAATATGTTATGTTGATACTGAACGTGGGTTTTGTTGTCAGGCATGAAAAATACGTGGCCCAATACAGAGCAATCTTTGTGGTGAACTGTAAGATCAAGAAAGGGGAAGTATAAAACCATAAGGGCTGAAATACTTACATAGTGATTAAACCAATCAGCAAATTCACTCTCAAGCCTCTGGTCAACCTGGTCATCTGTTATGGTTGGATCATTTGCCTTAATCTCTTCAACAAATATCCTTGAGAGACAGAGAGATTTTTTTTAGAAACGCAATTTATATTAATGAACAAAAAAAACAACAAATTATAAAAAAAAAAAAAAAATGGCTTCCAACTCCTCAACAAGCCAATTAAAGAGAATGGAACCTAAGGAAATAAAAACACTACAAGCTGCATATACCGAGTAACAAAAACTGAAGCCAATCCATTCGAAAGTTTTAAGTTAAATAACTGATTCTAATAATGATGTAAAAAATAAGTAAAAACTCTTTTGAAACTTACTCAACATATTCTTCAATCTCAACACAATTTAGTAACACATAGAATCTTGCAGCAGCATACTCCTCATCACTTAAAGGTCTTTATATTCCTTGTCCAGATGATCGACCATCAGACATGAATATAGATAGATTTCCTTCAGATGGTTCAGCATCACCTCCACCATCATTACGAGGCGCTGCATTCATCTTTGTTCTAACATGAGGCTCAAAGTAGTGTGAACAAAACATTGACGTTTCTTCAATTAAGTACGCATTAGCAATTGAACTTTCGACCTTAGCTTTATTAGTCACTTTACGCTTCAGTTTTCCCAAGAACCTACATTTGACGATATATTTCTTAATATGTCATTTACAATAAAGTATTAGATTAAAATTATTAGTCTAATTTACCTCTCAAATGGGTACATCCAACGATATTGAACAGGCCCTCCAACTTTTGCTTCATAAGGTAAATGCACAGGAAGGTGTTCCATAGAGTCGAAGAAACCTGGAGGAAATATTCTTTCCAGTTTGCACAAAATCACAGGAATGTCTTCATGAAGTCTAATCATGTCTTCTTCTTTGAGCATAGAACACGTAAGATCTCTAAAGAACAAGCTTAATTCAGTTAGAACTTTCCACAGTGTGGTTGGCAACAATTCACGAAAAGCTATTGGGATCAATCTTTGCATGAACATGTGACAATCATGACTTTTCATCCCAAACATCTTGTACTTTTGCATATCAACACACCTAGACATATTTGAAATACCTTTTCAGTAATGCGAGCTTCTGACTTAATGTTTAACAACCTTGCAACCGTAGACAATTGTGAGAGTTTTGTGAAGCAAATCATACAACTTCTGAGTTTTTAGGTCTGGTGGTTCGGTTTCATTCCCATCGGTGTGTGGGTTAAAATCATGACCTATAGCATCTATGACCAAGTTGCGATATGAATTTGACCCTTCTACATCTCCAATAAATGAGGTATTAGTCTGTGAATGTGCAGTGCTTGATGCAGTTGAAGGTTCCCCATGGCAAACCCACTGATAGTAGTTCTTTATGAACCCATGATTGCCTAAGTGCAACTTTACATATACTGGTAAACGATATGCTTGATTTTTGCACTTACTACATGGGCACCGTATTTTATCCTTGTCCATGTATGCTGATTGTGGGCAAGCATATTCAACAAATGCTTCAACCCCATCGATGAATTCAGGACTAATGTATCTACGGTCCTCTGTAAACCTCTTATACATCCATTCTCATTTAATACTCTATTGGTGGTAGATGTTAAACCAAAACAACAGCCTAAGAATTAAAAGAAAAAAAAAAAACGAATATATAATAACCTGAATCAAACATGTTCATTTATAAAGATCTAAGATACATTGAAAAAAAAGTCAATAAATTGATAATTATGGAAATCAAGTATGATGGGAAGGCACTTGCAAGAACTACAACAATAAGCTTAATTTATGAAACCAATTGTAAGAAACCATACCGTTCAATCAACAATGTAAATAGGATTAATCAACAATGATGGCAAAGAGGTGTTCTATTAAAGCAGCGCATAAGTTTGACGAAAATTGGGTTAATTGACTTTGTTGGTGTGTTTTATCCATTTAGTAAAAGGGTACTAATATTTTAGGGCCCCGTAGATGGGTTTAGGATTTGGATTAGGATTAAGATTTTGATTTGGATTTGTATTTAATATATGTTTAAATTAAATGATGAGAGAAAATTTTAAATAAAAAAATGTATTTTTTTTTAATAAGAAAAAAAGAGAAAAAGAGAGAATTGTGTGAGATGGGCCCACAAAAAAATAAAAAGTGTAGAAAAGTAAAGGGGTAACATGGGTTTTCTAGATGGTAGGGTTGGAGGGTTTGAACATACACCTAATTTATACCAAACAAAGGTTGTAAGCATCATTAAGTCTAAACCCACAAAAAACCTTTATACCAAATGGGCCCTTACTCTTATATGTGTAGTGTTAACATTGTTGTTCATTATAGGAAATTTTCTTAGTTGTATATTTTATAGATATTAAATAAAGTATGGGTGTAAAGTTTAGCAAGCTGATAAAAAAAATTAACATGTTCGGGTTGAGTGTGGATATATTTTGGGGCAACTCATCTAACCCGTTTGTTAAATATGTTAGGTTTGGATTGTGAATAATTTAAGCGGGTCGACCCGTCAACCTATTTAAGATTTTCTTATGAAATTATAAATTATATATATATATATATATATATATGTGTGTGTGTGTGTGTGTGTGTGTGTGTGTGTGTATGTGTGTGTGTTAAATGGTTTAAACGGTTCAACCCACAAAACCGTTTAAGTTATTTAACACGTGTAGTGTGCCAACTAGTGAACACATTTAAGTCCTTTTAACTAGTGCACTAGTAAACACGTCTAATAAACATATCATAACTTACAAAATTATAAACTCTTGTAAATTTTGTAATTGTGTAAATCATCAAACTTATTTGAAAAAATGGATAAAAACATATCAAAATGTATGAAAACGTGAAAAAAAAAATAAAAAAAAAAAAAAAAAAAAAAAAAAAAAAAATTGATGAAACATGTAAAACGGAAAAAATCTCGTGAGTCGTGATGTAAAACATCATTCCAGACAACGTTCGTGTTTTACACTTTTGATGATTCGGACCAGAAAGGGGTCAAAATCGTAATTTAAAATCGATACAGAAATATTTTTATCAAATGTCAAGTTTTCTTTTAGTATATTAAAAAAATATATATAATTAAAATAAAAAAAAAAAAAAAAAAAAAAAAAAAAAAAAAAAAGCGGAAACCGATAAAAACATAAGAAAACAGATGAAAATGTAAAAAAGCGGGCGAAAACATAAAAATACGGATAAAACCATAAGAAAACAGTTGAAAACGTAAAAAAATGGACGAAAACGTAAAAAATGACTAACGGTGCAAATACAGTTAACCTAGAGGACTAACGGTGTAAATGTTTTCTATCTCGTTAGGAGATAACAGAGAAATGATTTGCGCAGTTTGTCCTTATTTTAACGGAGAGATGTATATTGGTTCACTTTTACTAACGGATGGATGTATTTGTTGTAACTTTTTCGAGAGTGATGTATGGTACGAAATTGGGTAAACTTGATGTATTTTAGAGGTTACTCTTGAAAAAAATTCAAAAATATAATAACCTTTACGTACAATAACCCATATCATAACCTTTACGACCAATTGTAACTACATGGTATATTAATTGGTGACTAACGTTACTAGGCACGCTAGTTTATATATGTTAGTTTTATTTTTTGTGAAGCATGTAATACTCATAGGTTTGAGTATCTTCCCTCGTCGCTCTTACTCTTTTGAGTTTGCTATGATAAATTGCAAGGTCATGATCTAATTTGTAAATGACCAATTTAGACATTGGTTTGGAAATAAGAGGAGCCTAGCAAATTTGAAGTAAAAAAGCTTTTAAGTCAGGGTAAAAAGGGATATATAGCCTATAGCCAAAAGTTCTTTATATATCCAACTTTTATCATAGAACTCATCAAACAATCTTAGCCACTCATTTTTTTTATCAAAATAAAAAAATAAACTTCCACCATTTTTTTAAAAGTTAAATATTTCACAAACTGTAAATCGTCAAGTTACAAAAAAAATACTATCACGACGAGAATTAAATTATCTTTCTATAGATATGCATTGTTATATACTTTTGATGAACTTTTTTTTTTTCGCTCAGAAAAATCATATATGATTCGATTTTAAGAAATCATATATGATTCTTACGAATCATATATGATTTCTATATGATTCGTAAGAATCGAATCATATATGATTTTTTACGAATCATATATGATTTTTACGAATCATATAGATTCTTTCTAGGTGGAAACTAAAAAAAAATTGTCGAAAGTATATAACAATGCATATCTATAGAAAGATCATTTAATTCTCGTCGCGATGGTATTTTTTTGTAGCTTGAAGATTTACCGTTTGCAAGATATGTTGTTTTGAAAAAAAAGATGAAAAATATAAATGAGTGAATATGATTGGTTGATAGGTTCTATGACATGTATGGGTTCTTCATGGATCTCAACTCATAGCCTATAGCATGTAATTGGACTTTTGATACTCAAAAGCGTCGTTGTAGTTTATCCAAAAAAAAACTTTGAAGGAGCTAGCAATAAATGAATACCGAGTTCCATAAACCATGTAACAATAATTGAATAATGAGTTCAAGAACCCATATTGAAACAGCCTAAATATTAAAGAACCTTTCGTGGCATATTGGCATGCATCGTGATAAAATATAAATATTGTGCTATACCTTTTCTTTTAATCGAATGTTATGTTATACTCGTACTTGATACGATATATCTTCATTATAGAATTACTTGGTTATTCTACTAGGCTTTTCCCATACTATTATCTAAAAAGTGTTTGTAGATGACCTCAAGGCGAGGTTTAAACTAACCATAAAATGAAAGTTTACGTTTGTTTAATTAAAAATCAAATTTACTTATGGTAATTTATAAAAGAAAATTTGCGTTTGATTATGAATGCTCTCATGACACTTGTTAGACAATCCCAAAAGTACATAATTTCTTGCACCAAATTATTGCTCATAAATTTATTAAATCCGTTATATGAGTTAAATTTTTTTGCTTTGTTTATATCATTTCGGGCTTTCGTATGTTTGCCTAGTCATAGGTACCACTCTTATACTAGGTTCATGACGAACATACTAGTTGTTAGTTGTCTCACTCACTCGTCAAGTTGCAAAATTAACACTAGAAATGCAAGTACCTTCTTTGGTCTTTAACCTGTAACTCAAGTCCCAACTCACCTTTTTTAGTTTCTATCTTTTAGGCTATTCACAATACCAACTTATATTGCATCATCTTTCCGGCTGCCACCTCGGCTTTCTCTCTTTTCAACCCATATTCATCTCTCTCATCACAGTGGCAACTCATATTGCATCATTTTTTTTTTTTTTTTTTAAACATTTTTAACACAAACACACATTTTATTAATAAAACGTAAAAACATTACATAAACGATACGATACGAAATAAAAACATAAAAAAAAAAAAAAAAAAAAAAAAAAAAAAAAAAAAACCTTAAACGACTAAAAATTAAACACGCGAACACTTATTTAAAAACTAGTAATTTAGGTTGTGGCGTGCCTTGATGTCCGCTTTCATTCGCATAAGTTCCTCTCGTTGTCGTTCGGGCAAATTTGGGTCGATAGCCGAGTTGTAAAAAATCAATTCTTGATCCCGTTTGGTAGTTCTCAAGAGTTCCTTTTGTTCCTCCTGGCATTGCAAGAGCTTTTCTGTATATTCCATTTTTTTTTGTTTGATCGCTAGCTCTCGTTCCTTGATTTGTTTCCACGAGTCATCACGCTCTTTACCTTTTTCCTTCTTTCCCGGTCTTGATTTCCACACCTCAGCTATTAGCCCACTCATGAATGATTTTGATGTTTCATGAGAGGAGGTGGATGATTTCCTCCTTGCTCTGTCACGACCTTCTGGTCGTGATTCTCTAGTATCATCCTCTGTTTCATCATCGTCATCATCCAAGTCTTGAAAACTCGAGGGGCCGTGTGTTGACCCCGACGTAGTTGTTGAACCCTTCACTTTCTTTCGAACGCCCGATTGAAAAACGGGTATCTCTTCCTTCCAGCTATCATGCCCCCTCAAAACTTTCCAACACTCCACCAGAGTGAAATCTTGACCGTAACGCGCACGATACTCCATAAGAGCTTTGGACATATCGTCAATGTCATTCTCACCACTACCATGCGTCCCCTTGACATTATCAACAATAGCACCAAAATTCGCAACTTGACAACGAATTCTAGTCTTCCATTTGGACATGATCGAATTCATTGTCCGGTCTGAACCAGTTTCTTTCCAAAAGTAGGCTGCCACCTTGTCTCAAAATTTGTTCCGATTCATAGTGTTTCCTTTTTTTGCATTTTCAGAAACAAAGATGAAAGCTTTACAAAGAACGACCTCTTCTCTGCTAGACAATGGTTCAATTCTTTTGGCCGGTTCGGGTTCTTTGGCTTTGGCTTTGCCTTTCGCCTTTGTAGCACGTCGCGAAGGCTTCTTTTGCTTGACGGGTGATGTAGCTTCGATTTCGTCAGACTCATCGTCATCAACGGGCAAAGAACCGTGGAAAGAACCATGGTAGGAACCGTGACCCGAACCTTGCCCCATCGAAACATCTTGACTCGGTTGGTTTTGGCTTGGATAGTCTTGGGTCGAATAGCCATAGTTATGAAAGTCTGCCCAATCATCCAAATTCATATCAATATTAGTAGACCGAATCGGAGAATGTTGTTGATACGGTTGGGAACAATGCAAGAAATCCATGTTAGGACGATAGGACGGCTCACTTGGTTCTTCGTGATGATTAACACGTTGTGGTGGGACAAAGGGACGATGAATGGAAAATAAGTTTTCTCTTTGTTTGACTTGTGGTAATTGTGTTGGATATTCGAAGGATTGTGGACGAAAGCGTATGTTCCCTTGTTGTGGTGGTGTTATGCCGGTTAGTTCAAAGGTGTTTTGCGGAGAGAAATTTATGTCGGGTGCATTTTGTGTTAATCAGGATCGTCGGTTTTTTGATTGTGGAGTGTTTTTCTTTGACATTGTGTGTTTTTTTATGTGAATTTGGATGAATTGTTTTTAAAATTGTATGTTTGAAAGTGAGGTTGATGTGGGTATTTATAGGATGAAAAGTGGTAATGTTTTTTGAAAAAAAGTTTTTTTTTTTTTTTAGCACCAAACGGTTACTTTTATTTTCAAAAGGTGGAATTTGTGTTTGAAAAGTTTGTGGAATATCGGTCGGCAATCCGCTCGATTTTGCAACCCATTGTCCGGCGATCGATTTCCCACAGTGGGAACGATCGATATGACTATCGATCGACCGATGGGCTCGACCGATTTTTTCCGACCCACTACCACCAGCCTTAGTTTTAGTGTTGGTCGTTCACGTGTCATATTTTCACTTTAAATGATTTGATTGTAGCGAGTAACTCTGGAAGACTGGAACGCACCCACATTATCATTAAAGCAAACTTACTTATTAAACGAAGCGTTCGATCTATTTATATGTTGAGAATCTTTAGGAGAACTTCCTTATGATAAGTAGATGTTAAAACATGAATGCTATTAAGGAAATCTTGGTTGTGTGGACCCTGGTTGGCTGCACATTACTATCACCGTCTTTTATATAATAAAATAAAACCCTTGTTGGGAATTTTGCATTTCAAAAAAATCAATTCATACCTGATTTAGTAATACTTTTATTCAATGTTGCAAAACTCGTGAATCGGTCCTGAGACGGTCGGGGGCCGAGTTGCGATTTTTGGCCGATTAATCGGCCGATTTTTTTTACTTGGCCGATTACCTTGTAATTTCCTACAAGTTCCAGGGCCGAGGCCGATTAATCAGCCGCCTCAGCCGATTTTTGCAACACTGCTTTTATTTAAAAAAAATATTATTTTCTTATTAAGTAATATTTTATATTTATCCATAACACAAGTATAAGATAAATACAAAAAATATAGATAAAATATTTAAAAAAAGATTATTTATTTTATATTTATCCACAACACAAGTAGAAAATAAATACAAAAAATATAAATAAGATGCAATTAACAATAAGATTAAAATTTTTAAATAACTATTTCAAAAAAAAATTAAAAACAAAATTTTTAAATAATTATTTCAAAAAAAAAAAAAAAAAAAAAAAAAAAAAAAAAAAACATGCGCGAGCATTATAACTAGTATATATATAAAAGGAAACAAAGAGAAAAAGTAAAACAAATATCAAAAGGGAAATGATCCCATTGTAATTATGAAAAATGGTCATTACAGCCAGGGGCGGAGGGAAGGGGGTGGCTAGTGGGTGCTAGACCCCCTCCAATAAGTTCAATGATTGTATTAACATATCATTATTTAGCCCATAATTTAATGTTTATTATACCATGAGCATCTCTCAACTAGCGATTTTTCTATCATGAAAGAAAAAGAAAACAATCGACATGAAATATATCCTATCTAAGTGGCCACTGAAGCGAAAATATGAAATGAGACATTTTTGACAATATTTTTTGGTTGTTAATTTAAAATTTTTAAGAGACTTGTCAACAACTAGTTATATCACAAATTTGGATATCCGAAATTTGCGATGATGGTTTTATGTTATACATAATTTTTTTTTTTTTTTTTTTTTTTAATTCGGATATCCGAAATTTCAGATTACAGTTTTATGTATCTGAATATCCAGATATTTATAATTTTTGAAAAAAACTTTTTTATAACTTCCAAAACTGTCCTTTCATAAAACCCAACTTTTTAGTAAATTATAATCAAGTATTCGGATATCTGAAATTTCGAATACTTATATTTTTTGAACACCCAAAACATAAATAAAAAAATGACCTTATTTTGAGTTTACTATACTCAATATCCACCAAATATGTTAGAAAAAAATTAGGTTTAGTAATGCATTCATAAGTTTTTGTGATGATTTATTTGTATAAACTAAAGTTGGAAATCATTTTTAAACTTTTATTTTTTTAGGTTATATTATAAACTTCAGCCCCCCTTAACTACAAATCCTGGCTCCGCCCCTAAACCTGGTCTAGTTTAATACCTTCAGAAATGACAATATAACAAAAATAGCTAGAATATTTGACATAAATAGCTAGAAGAAGATTTATTAAAAAACCACCACTCAAATACGGTTGATGAAGGCCTTACACCACCTCTGTTGTTGTGGGTGTTGCCGGTGTCGCGGCTGCCTGCTCCTCTTTTCCCAATAACTTGTTCCAAAACTTCCTAACGTGCCTGAACCGGGTGGCTGCCAGGACCGTAATGACCATGGTCCCTATTCCTGTCCCAATTATGATACAGGCATTTTCAACGATGATTTTTCCGAAATTAACCTCACTGTTGTTATATGTAATGCTTGTACTGTTGAAGGTGATCGTGGCGGGTGTATAAGAAAAGTTGTCGGCGGTAGTGTTGGATTGAATTGAGACGTCCATGGGTTTGACGGATTTTTTTTTTTTTTTTTTTTTTTTTTTTTTTTTTTTTTTTTTTGAAGGGGGAGATGATGGATTTCAAGGGAGACGAGGATGGATTTATATAGATATAAATTTGGAAATGCCTGAGCATGGAGCAGTTTGGGGTGAGTCTGGTGATAAATGTAGTTTGCCTATTAAGCCCTTGATGAATCCATCCTCAGACTCACCCCAAACTGCTCCATGCTCAGGCATTTCCAAATTTATATCTATATAAATCCATCCTCGTCTCCCTTGAAATCCATCATCTCCCCCTTCAAAAAAAAAAAAAAAAAAAAAAAAAAAACGTCAAACCCATGGACGTCTCAATTCAATCCAACACTACCACCGGCAACTTTTCTTATACACCCGCCACGATCACCTTCAACAGTACAAGCATTACATATAACAACAGTGAGGTTAATTTCGGAAAAATCATCGTTGAAAACGCCTGTATCATAATTGGGACAGGAATAGGGACCGTGGTCATTACGGTCCTGGCAGCCACCCGGTTTAGGCACGTTAGGAAGTTTTGGAACAAGTTATTGGGAAAAGAGGAGCAGGCAGCCGCGACACCGGCAACACCCGCAGCAACAGAGGTGGTGTAAGGCCTTCATCAACCGTATTTAAGTGGTGGTTTTTTAATAAATCTTCTTCTAGCTATTTATGTCAAATATTCTAGCTATTTTTGTTATATTGTCATTTCTGAAGGTATTAAACTGGACCAGGTTCAGGGGCGGAGCCAGGATTTGTAGTTAAGGGGGCTGAAGTTTATAATATAACCCAAAAAAATAAAAGTTTAAAAATGATTTCCAACTTTAGTTTATACAAATAAATCATCACAAAAACTTATGAATGCATTACTAAACCTAATTTTTTTCTAACATATTTGGTGGATATTGAATATAGTAAACTCAAAATAAGGTCATTTTTTTATTTATCTTTTGGGTGTTCAAAAAATATAAGTATTCGAAATTTCAGATATTCGAAAACTTAATCATAATTTACTAAAAAATTGGGTTTTATGAAAGGACAGTTTTGGAAGTTATAAAAAAGTTTTTCAAAAATTATAAATATCTGGATATTCAGATACATAAAACTGTAATCTGAAATTTCGGATATCCGAATTAAAAAAAAAAAAAAAAAAAAAAAAAAAAAAAAAAAAAAACCTTAGATAAAATATTCTGTATAACATAAAACCATCATCGCAAATTTCGGATATCCAAATTTGTGATATAACTAGTTGTTGACAAGTCTTTTAAAACTTTTAAATTAACAACCAAAAAATATTGTCAAAAATGTCTCATTTCATATTTTCGCTTCAGTGGCCACTTAGATAGGAGATATTTCATGTCGATTGTTTTCTTTTTCTTTCATGATAGAAAAATCGCCAGTTGAGAGATGCTCGTGGTATATTAAACATTAAATTATGAGCTAAATAATGATATGTTAATACAATCATTGGACTTATTGGAGGGGGCCTAGCACCCACTAGCCACCCCCTTCCCTCCGCCCCTGACCAGGTTGGAATGGGTTGAATAATTTAAATGGGTTGAAAGTTGCTTAAAGTTCATGTTAAATGTATACAACCTGCTAAATCGTTTTAATCAAACATCTAGATAATAATTGCAATGATATTGTTTTTGGTATATTTAGTTGATGCAATTTTTGCTATATACAAGAAATAATGATTGGATGATAGATACAGTGTTAGTGGTTCAAAGCAAACTCGACCCAACCTTATTAAACATAAACTTGTTTCAGTTAACTACTGAATGTTTAACCCGTTTGACCAAATGCTTTATAGTTCTTACTAGTTATAATACCTGTGCACGCACATGGTTTTTAAAATTTTGTTTTAATTATGTATTATTATCGTTTAAGAAATGAACCATTTAACATGTTTCAAATGATTTTAGTTGGTAGACTAAAACTATATGTATATGTTATAACCTACCTATTATTTTAGGAGAATCTTTTTGGATTAAAAATTATATTTTATTATTCAAGTAAAATCAAATGATAATACTTGTCTTGCATGAGATGTTAATGATATATGCTTTTAGTTTTGCAAACCCGTGCTATCAATTTACGATGTGTTTTGTAATTGTGCTGTTTCTTTTACTTATATTTTCGTTAAAATATGTAGCATATTTAGATAGCTTTTAAGATTGATTCATTTCCTTAATTATGAATAACCATCACATCATTTTTACTAATGTACCTTTTTGTTTGAAAAGTTGTATTTTCATAAGTTTGTGCTATTTACTTCTTATGTTTGATCATAAAATTACCAAATTAACATAGATGCTTACACTATACCTTCTTTATTACATAAAGATAAACGAAAAAATATGCAATGGGTAGAACTCAAATTTAATCTTACGTTTATGTATAATGTATAAGAATAATTTTTCTCTAAGCCCGAACTATATAAAAAAATTATTATTACTTGTATAAGTAATTATAAATGCATGAAAAAATGACAAAAAGTATATTCGCAAGTCTTTTAGGATTGTTTGAATCCTTACCGACCTTTCACTTTAATGCAATTTTTTTTACAATTGGTCTAAATCATCAAGGTAAAAGACACCCATATTTTAAACCGTTAGTTGACAATTATAGTGTTATCAATGATAGGAAACACCTGCTAAGTTTCATTAACTCATTCAAAGACAAATTACACTCTGAAAAGAATTCCTACAATAAAATTCTCTGTATTGGCACTAAAACACATCTTTGGTACATTAAAATACATTCATGTATTATCTAAATCAGCAACTCAACTAAATTATACATTCATAACTTGAGCAGGCGTAGAAAATCATTCCACAACAATCAAGTGTTGATACTTAATCCTCCTCTAAAAAACGCACACAACAAATTGCATTACACTTTAGTTTGTGCGATAAGATAATAAAACTGCAAAAATCACTAATGTGTTGCATTATAGCGAGGATAACAACAAAGTTAGTCATAACATCAAATAAGAAAACTTCATATTAGAACTAAAGGGGTGTTTGGTTATGCTTATTAAAGGTGCTTATTGGCTTATTCAATTACCATAACACAATAAGTGTATGATAAAGCTATAAGCTTTTTTTAGAAGCCTAGTGAAAAACCCCTGAACTCACAACTAATTCTATTATAGCTTAGCGTGTTTATAGTAAAAACACAAATATTAAGTGTAGAAGTTTTCAACAAAACATAAAAAAGAGTTACTAAAAGTTGGTGTGTATAACAAAAAAGTTAAACCATAAAAAAAAAAGTTACTAAATACTATCAGCTAGATAAGGCATAAGCCAAAGTTCTGTTGAATATGTGTAAAATAGGTGTAAATGGGTGTTTACTTGGGAGGCTTGGCTTAAAAACCCTAATTTGATCTCTTTGTAATGTGTTGTTTGTTCTAGCTCCTTGCTAGTTTAATAAAATTTTGCCGTTCAAAAAAAGAAGTTCTGTTGAGGTCTCTTTCGGATTCTATTCAGAAGCAAAAAGAGGTTTACACATAAATCATAAGTATAGAATAATGGTTGTATCTCACATCTGTGATTACCAACTCAATAACATAATCGCAGTATAGTAACGTAATAACCTGATTAAAACTATATATTCTTGCTGAATAATTATCATGTACATATTCTTAATTCGTTTACAACGGCCAACTATTACGTTTTTTTTATTTTATATTTTATATTTTTTTAATAAAACATTACGTCAATGAATAAAGTTAAGGAAAACACCTACGTTTTTTTATTTTTTATTTTATTTTTAATTTTTTTAATTTTTTAGGAGGTGATTGTTATCAAATAAGAATTGTGATGCGTGCATTTTTTTTAATATAATTTAAGGAAAACACCTTCTATATTAAACAATGACTATCTAACCCATGTTTTTTTTTTTTTTTTTTTTTTTTTTTAATAATTAGCTTTGTGTAACGTTTTTAACTGACAGACATGTTGAGGTTGAGGATGATTTTGTTGTTTAACTTTAACTATTGATATCATGTTCTATAAAATGTGTGAATTTAGTAGCACATAGAGCGTTGATGAAGTTAAAATATGCTCCGTAAAGTTTTTAAAATGTTTTTATGGATATCCATATACAAATTTTAAATAACAATTTCATGAGTCGTTGTTATAAGTAAAATCGTGTATATTTATTTTCATATCACCGTATCGTGCTTACCATTTGATATTTATATTCCCGTTACTAATAATCTAGCCGTATTTCAAACCCGTGTACGTATAAATTAAACTTTTAAATAGTAACATGAGTCTTTATTTAAAAAAATATTCTAATAGATGAAAGTTTAAAACTAACATTATTTTAAAAAAACATTTAACGTATATTAAACTAATTCGCATATTTACCAAATGAGTCCTTATTTAAAAAAATATTCTAATGGATGAAAGTTTAAAACTAACATTAGTTTAAAAAAATATTTAACGTATATTAAAACTAATTCGCATATTTATCAAATTTTGTAATTTTAATGGATGAAAGTCTCATGTAATTTTAAACAAAGTTACTATTATAAAGTATAGGGGGTATAAAATGTAAGGGGTTAATTGTGTTTTTTATAAAGTTATTAAAAACATGAAATCTTGTAATTTTACACTTTACTCTATATAAATTATTTAAAATTCAATCACTAAAGTTTTATTAATTACTTCCTCTTCTTTTAAGTTTTTGTTTTCATAAATTTGACACCTATATTTTTATGCATTTTTTTTCTTAACTAAATTTCTCCACCAAATTTATTAAGTTTGACCAAAATCAATTTAATTTTGACTTTTTATTGATCAATCACGTTGCTCGATTTCGCCTACGTGGCAAAATTGAGCTCTGCTATTGGTCTAATTTTTTTTTAATGAGAAGGGATTTTCAAAAACACTCTGAAATGATGTAATTCTTTTATTATATAAAAGATTAGATTTGACTTGTTGTCGACACGTCAGATAGGGACTTAACCAATGTTCATATATGTAATCGCTCCTAAACAAGAGAAAGGCTTGGACATGTTCTTTCTGCTTTAGCTGTAGGGCAAGATTAGTGACATTATCCAATAAGCTTTGAAAATAGCCCTTTTTCGACATCACATTTGATGAGCTATTTATTGTTATAACTTGAGTGTATTTTGGTGATTTCCACATATGCTTTAACAGCAACTGAATTGGTATTGCATTGTTTTCTGAGATCATAATCTGAAATCCTGATAGCATCGCATATTTGTGGTGACAATAATCATCATGACAAAGACTACTAACATATATATCCACAAAATGAGAGCAGACTGAAAAATGTAATGGTTCAGTTGTGTTATTTAACAGGTCAAAACGGGTTATTTATTGTATGTTAGCGGATCGGGTTGACCTGTAACACTTTTTGTTCAGACATTGAACTTTCTAAAATGATTAGTGTGCTAAATATGATTACGATTAAAGTTATTTCAAGAATCTGATTTCTTAATCTAACTTTGTGCAACCTTAAACAACTTTGACCCGTTAAACAAATCTGCCTGTATGGTATAATGTTTCACGTGTAGATAACATCTGCATTTGACATATTTGACCCGGTATTAATAAAAACATAAACCGTTCCTAGTATGTTAAGCTTATTATCTGTAGTGCTTATAGATAATAAGCTTAACATAAACATAAACCGTTCTGGTCAAAGCTGTTTAATGTATAATGTTTGAGCTTTTATATACTACAAAAAAGTTAACCATTCAATGAAAAAAATGAGCTTTTATTATCACAAATGAATAGATTATACATATATATATATATAACAAGAAGCTAGTATGTTAAGCTTATTATCTATAGTGCTTATAGATGTTTCCTAAATCATTTCCATGCACACGAAGCAACCAAATCGCGATTCATCCATCCAAGAAACAAAGCCCCATCTCGTTCTTCAAGTCTATACTTATAAGAATAAGTCTCAAGCAAACTCTTTATAGTTGAGTTCACAAGTGAACTCAAACGGTACGGTTTAAATCCCGCCATAGTAAACCGGGACCTCCATTTTCCCAAAAGTTCATGTCTTTCAACTCTTTCAACCCCTTCACACGCTATAATATTAACTATATCACGCGCCACGCAATGTTGTTCAACACTGATTCGGTCTTGATGATCCCTAGGTAGAGTCACATCTATCGATTCAAATATAGCTGAATAGTAGTTTAATGTCTCTTGAAACCTATTGAAAAAAGGGGCGGTATTAACGTTAGATTCTTGTTCGACAAGTGTAACAACTTTTGGAGATAGGCTTTTGACGAGTCTCAGTAGTCTGTCTCTATGATTTTCAGGACCTACACTCTCGTCTGGCATGTGATGAAGCATAAAAGCAAAATTTACGGCTAATGGTTCACCGGGCCGAACACCAAGATGCGCAATTTGAACTTCGGTAGCATAAACAGGTACGCTATGAAACTCAAACGGGATGTTACAAGATTCAGCTAAAGCTGTTAACCGCTGACCAATAATGTTGACTCCACCCCCTCTAGCATATGCACTATTAGAATCATCAACACCCGTGATGCGAAGCTTAGGAGGCCCACCAGGTCGTGCAGCAAGAGCTTGGATCAATGTCACCCATTGACCACCTTGTGCTATTTGAAAATCAATTATATGAATTCTGCTTTCGTTCTTCATGGCTTCAGCTATTGCTCCGTTTGCAGATAAATATCCAAATTTGAAATATGGACACGCTTCGTATAGTGTACGCATATATGAAAACATTTCATTACCACTCGGTTCTTTGCATCTTAAAGCTTTGTAAATAGAACTACCTGAAGAGGACAGTTTTGCTACAAGCCCTTCTAACATGTATGCACCTAACCTATGATCTGGATCACCAGATACTGACACCATTGGACGCAACTCTGACATCAGCCAATTAGCAGTTATAGAATCGTTTTCTGCTATCGCTTTAGCACAAGCAATAAGCAACTTTTTAAAGTCCCGTCTAGATATCATCTCTGTTATAACATCTGAAGTTGCTTGATTAACACCACCCCATGAAGACGAGATATCATAAGATTCCATAAAATCTTGATCAGTTCCCATCATAGCACTTTCTAGTTCCCTCAGCTTGTATTCTAGATCATCAGCGTTATCCATAAAACCAGTGTTACTTACATGTGAGGTGTAAGTATAGTCGGGTGAATGATACGTGTCTGGATGGTAGGAATGAGTATCTTGTAGCGAACCTGTGCTGCCGTTTGAGGAAAAGCTAGCGGTAGGAGAAGAGTATAGATTCCGATTCATCTTTTCAGCAGGGGTCATGAAAATATGTAGAAAGTGCTGCTAATTGGATCCTGCATAAAGATTAACCCATACATGATATTAGCAACATCTTTAATCATTTTAGAGACAATTGCATAAAAATGTAATGAACTTTCACAATTTTAGCGATTGATGTAACAAAATTTTAATTTTTTGCTATTATATGTATCAGCATTGATTGGCATGCCTAAACCTATGTGTCATATCCTGTTGGTGACAGGAGAGGGATCCGCTT
>JARVZY010011819.1:0-27831 GCA_030686995.1 Artemisia argyi
GAGATTATTCCATTGATCATAAAAAGAATTTAGTACGGGTGTTTAAAAATATTGACTGCCAGACAAGTCATGCCGACTCGTTAGATCCGACCCAAAATCGATAGTTAAGAAAAGCGAAACCCGGAAACCAGAAACCGGAAAAACTTATTTAATTTGTTACGGTTTTTGTTCTAGCTTTAAGTTTTTTATACCTGCAATTATCTGAACCGATCATACAACTCGGTTACTATCAGATGAAATTTTCCCTATATAAAATCATATATCTCAACAAATGGTACATTCATTCATTATGTTGTGTACTCTGATAAATATGAATGAATACTCGTTGAAATTTTGTAAAAATTTATGAACCCATGACAGACTATAATGATGGTTAACAATAACTGGTCGAGTTTATCTTTTTAGGGCCATAAACATCGAATTGATCTTGTTAGTAATATTGATCTGAGATGTTTATAGAGTAAATATTGTGACTTACAGTAATAACTTTAGTTCGGCTTTAATAAATACGTGACATTAATCCTACAGTTTAAGTTCTTTTTTACTTGATTTATATTGTTTGAGCTCTAAATATGGATGAACCGAGCAGCGGTTAACAACTGTTTTTAGGAGCCCGAAATGTTGCTACCCATGCCACTACCTGCCCATATAGGACCCATCTTAATTTTTTTCGACTATGAGAGTCAAAAGTTGAAAATCGCTTATTTTGTCATTTAGCGGACTCGATTCTAGTAGTGATTGTTGAACACCACCACTAGAAACTAATTAAGCAAGTGGTCCAACACGTACATTGATCAATTATCAAAAAAAGCATACTGATGTATTCCTTGGGACGTTGTCTATTTCTCATGAGTAATTTTACCCATAAGCAGAAAATTAAGATTAAAATAAAAAAAACATGGTGCTTAAATTAGTTAGCAACTGAATGTCAATGGAACCCAAATCTCTACCAAAAATCTATTATAAATACAAGCATGAGGAACCCCAAAAAGAATCATCAGCACAAGAAATATCATACATCACTTCTTTCTGAGGTCTCCTTTTACTCCTTGAGCTTTATATTCTTGTGTTTCTTTCTTACTCATTTTAGTTTACATATATCTTATAATCTAGATAATACTTGCAGGTTCATCAGATATCAACAACATGGGTGCAGGTGGTCGGATGTCAGATCCATCCGAGGGGGATAATATCCTCCAACGTGTCCCAGTTGATCCACCATTCTCGTTAAGTGATCTAAAGAGAGCAATCCCAGCCCATTGCTTCGAGCGGTCTGTCATACGTTCATCTTACTATGTCGTTCATGATCTCATTATTGCCTATGTCTTCTACTTCCTTGCCAACACATACATTCCTGTCCTTCCTACTTCTCTAGTTTACTTAGCATGGCCGGTTTACTGGTTTTGTCAAGCTAGCATTTTAACAGGCTTATGGGTTATTGGACATGAATGTGGTCACCACGCCTTTAGTGAGTACCAGTGGATTGATGACACTGTTGGATTCATTCTCCATTCTGCCCTCTTCACCCCTTATTTCTCTTGGAAATACAGCCATAGAAATCACCATGCCAACACAAATTCACTTGATAACGATGAAGTTTACATTCCTAAACGCAAGTCTAAAGTCAGGATGTACTCGAAGATTCTTAACAACCCACCTGGTCGAGTGTTCACTTTAATTTTTAGATTCACCCTTGGATTTCCTTTATACCTCTTAACTAATATATCTGGAAAGAAATACGAAAGGTTCGCTAACCACTTTGATCCACTAAGTCCAATATTCACTGAGCGTGAAAGAATTCAAGTTGTGGTTTCGGATCTTGGATTTATTTCCCTTTTCTACGAAATTAAGCTTCTTGTAGCCGCAAAAGGAGCTGCTTGGGTAACGCGCATGTATTTACTTCCGGTGCTAGGCGTACATATCTTTTTTGTTTTGATCACATATTTGCACCATACCCATCTCTCCTTGCCTCATTATGATTCGACAGAATGGAACTGGATCAGAGGAGCACTATCAACAATTGATAGGGACTTCGGATTCCTGAATCGGGTTTTTCATGACGTCACCCACACTCACGTCTTGCATCATCTGATCTCGTACATTCCACACTATCATGCAAAGGAAGCAAGGGATGCCATCAAACCTGTCTTGGGTGAGTATTACAAGATTGATAGGACTCCAATTTTCAAGGCAATGTGGAGAGAGGCCAAGGAATGCATCTACATCGAGCCAGATGAAGACAGTGAGCACAAAGGTGTATATTGGTACCATAAACTGTGATTAGTGGGCTCAATGAAATTGTATGTTTAAGCTGTTCAACGCTGTGGTATATGTATACCGTTCATATTGATTATGTTGTGGCCAATATATGTATGAATGTGCTAATAAATTTTGTTAGTAATCCTATCATTTTTTATTCTGTGTCCGTGCCTTTGTATAAACTAGCTAACAAATACGGTAGTACCTAAATGGGTATGAAACTAGTTATCAGTGCTTGCTATATGTTTTTATTTTCACCAAATTGTCTAAATACGTATTGTTGGAGATACGAACAACAAACCTGAAGATCGAATCACAAAAACTAGAACACTATTGTCGATCAAAAAACTGCAACACCACCTAGAACCTGTTGGACGCGAGAGAGTAAGAAGAAGACCACAATGAAAACAGAACGTTTTTTTATTAATGTTATTAACCTAACACTTCGTTTACAAAGGAAATAACAACGAATGCGCTATGAGAGCAGCATATCATCCACTCACCTTCCGACTAGGAATGTCTCGGCTTGTGAAACTGACTCGAACACAAACATGCACCCTAAACAAGTTAACGTGTAACTTGCCTTGCAGGCAAGTAATACTAGCCTAAGGAAATCTAGACACATTTGTCACAATGTAACTAACCTAATCGACCAATAACTAATAACTAAATAGAATTGACAATAACACCCTAACATGTATAACTGAGAGGTGGGCTAGCGACAATTTTTCATAATTCTAATTAATGGTAGGAGTCATTTGTTTCTGGTTTAAGCACTTTAACTGGTGATAACCAAACGAAGTGAGCCAGCTACAGATTGTTTTTTTGGGATATTCACTAATGTTACATTGATGTGGTAAATATAATTCATATGAATTTTGCCACACGACAATGTACAAGCCACTTAAACCTTGACACTTTTTTATATACAATTGCATGTAATGAGTTATACAACTATATATACTACTGATACAGATGAGATGCGTGACCTGAATAAGTAGTTAACATTTCAGGGACTAAGAATCTTTGAAGCTACAGTTGGACTTCAAAAAAATAGGATGATCAGAATATGGGAATAGCTTTAATACCAATATCGACTGCCCATTTCTTGTGACGGACAGACGGCTAAGTGGTTGCTATGCGGTTCAGCAATTATGTCTCTTCAAAATTTCAACTCAAAGGTCCATGTCGGGTCAGTTATTAAATGATGTTCAGACGTTGTCATTTGTATAGATCTCTAGACAATTTCTTGTTTTTTTTTGGTTTGTAACTCTTGCTATATTTGATATGTTGGCATCCGCTTGTTGTTAGCTGATAGCACTTGTTAGTTTGCATAATAATATTCCACTACCTAAACATATTTATCTTCTTTAATGAAATATGAAGCAGTAAATGCAACTTGGTAAGAAATGAAAATTTTAGTATGCATACAAGGCTAAAAGTAAAGAAAAAGAAATATCGATTCTTAAGTCTCATTCATAAGAAGGATATGAAAAATAACTCTCGTCGTGCGAGATGTTATTAAAAAGTGTCGATGTGCGGAGCTTGGTAAACTTATGGAAGATATCAAGCTTCAAGGGAAGAAGATATTTCTGTTAGTTTTATGAACATAAATTAATAGTTGTATGTTAGGATCGAACTCGAGATCACAGGATTGCACACTTTACGTATGAAGAGTGAATGTATAATAATTATTCATAAATGTTAAGAATACTTATTAATAAACAAAATGACTAACGACTGTTAGTATTTAACGGAAAGTGACTAACAACTGTTAGACGAAGAAAAGGAAAGTGATATGTATGAGTTTTTGGTAAGTCAAGAAGGTTTCGGAAACCTCTTCTTGCTTCCAATACCGATCGGCCACAAAGAGTGCACCTCCTTTGTTGCTTGATCACCAAGTAAACTCAAGTATATAAGCAAATCATTGTTCCATACTTTTGTACACACATTAACCTGTGTTTTCTCTCTTCTTTTCTTCTCTAATAAATCGATCTAACAATCCCTAAACCCTAGGGATTCGATTTTCATAATCAAATTGTTTTGTTTATATTATTTACATAATCTTTTACTTGAATTCACGATCGTTACATCCACCTGTTGATGAAAAGTAACTCTCTATATTTGGCTCAAACACCTAATCATCATCACTATCAGAATCAACCACTTCACCCACCTTAGAAAATAGGTTACCCTTCCTTCTACCATCAACCACCGGATTAGGAGTGCTCTTCATAGTCGATGAAGAAGGAATTGTGGAAGAACTAGGGATATCTTTAGGATTACATGTAGTGACAATCACAGGTTCTAAAACCGAATCTTGCTCCGTAAGCACATCAAAAGTGTTCTTCAAATCAACAAGGTTGATATCATCCGCCCAATTATTATTCTTACCTTGAACATTCTGAGAAGGAGCCATACTAGTAGTAGGATCGGAACAAGAAGGAGAACCAACATTAACCGTCGGTGAACCTGCATTAGGATCAACATTCGGTTGAGGCCCCACCATTATTTAGTTTAGAAATAGATACGTAGGAATGGCACCAGGCATTATCTCTCGAGGGATCTCGAGAAGCTTACAACCCCCACCAAGCAGTGTACCTGATCGTTGTAGTATAGTATAGTGACAAGTATCGGGGGATTGATCGTTCAACTCAGGAATAGTGTCGTTAGGATTGAAATTAATCTAACTAGGTCTAAAGGTAAAGGATGATTCTTTTTGTGTTTTTATATTTTATGAAAAGCAGATAAAAATTCCGGGTATTGGAAGAGTGGGCGGAATTAGTTGCTAATCAACTAACCCAAAAGCTACTAATTAAACTAGTGTGCAAGAAAAATAAAGTAAGGTTCTACAAGGTAAGTGAAGCATGTCTACCCATGATATGTTACTTTTTGCTAGCTATCAAATTCTACCTATTGAATTGTCATACTATGTTTTAATTGATGGGTTGTATTCCTTAATACTAGTCGTAGGGCCGTGTACAATATTCCCTAATCTCTATAGGATCCTACTTCACTCCTATGTCGAGCCGTTAGAAGCTCCTAACATGGGATCATTAGAATTCTCCTACGCATTAAATACAACCAAAAATCGTAGTACACCTCCGATCATATTTCTTAAGACGTTCAAGCAAGTTACCAATAGAAGTCTACCAGTTTTTTTAAGCCTAACATCGAATACAATCAACCAAACAAGAGACAATAGGAATCAAGAATTATAAACTAAACCAATTAGACCTATCGAAGTGTCACACCCTAATTGATGAAGATAGACACAAACATCAATAAGGAATCAATAAGATCTAATCAATTATATACAAGTTTCGCACAATCATAAGTAGACACAAGGTGAATTAACAAACCATAATCAAAGAAGGACAAGCAACAATAATAATGAAAGACATAATCATGATAGAATTAACAAACCATTACAAGATGTTTATGGAGTGATTGAAATCCTCTAAGTTGCTGGAAAAACACCTACCTAAACCCAGGAATCGACCTTAGGGTTTAGGGCTTACAAAAAGTGAAGTTATGATGTTATATTTATAGGCAATGTTTCTGTCGGCAAGGCTTAACGGCGTCAGCCCGTAAAGAGTGACGGCGTCGCAACCAACTTTTCTTCACAAAATTGTAGATTTCTTCGTCCCCTTCGCGTGGGCTTTCGAATCACCTAAATCCGAGTTCGTATGCAAAAGTTATGACCAAAACAATATCAGCTACTCCGCGCGCAAGTTTTGATTGTCTTGATCAACATGTGACGGTTTTACTAGGGTTTCTTCTTGTGTAAGCCTTCTTCCTGACGTCGTCACTTTAAATCATATGACATCATCAGGTTAAGTCCTGATGTCGTCATGTATAAACGTGTTCTGGGCCGTCACATGTGACTTGCTCTTGACGGCCTTGGTGACGCCATCATGTATAAATGCCTTGAAATCTTTCTGGCCCGTCACGTACAAATTGAATTATCCACCTCTTTATCAATGAGTGACGGCGTCAACTTGTAGAGCTTGACGCCGTCAGGTACTGTTTCCAGCATGGATTCTTGATTTTCTCGTTTTCTTCATTCTTGAGCATAAAAACGTCCAAAATGCTTCCTTTTGTAAAATTCTTCCCAAAAGTACCTAAAATGACAAAAGGAACGATTTAGGGCAATATTTGATCAAATAAATTCGAATTCGGGCTTAAATGACCCCTTAAAAGTGGTTCACTTTTCGCCTCATCAAATATCCCTATACTTGGGATTTGCTTGTCCTCAAGCAAATGAGCTTTTCCACCAATAAAAATACAAGTTAGGGGTCATTTAACACTAATATAAAAGTAATTACAACAAATGATCGTTCCACCTTAATCAAAACAAGCACGGAAATTATATACTAGCACCTCACATTAAGTATTTGGATACTCTCATATCTCAAGTGTTGTAAATTTATATGTCATAATTGGAAATGGAGAAATATCACTCCCTACCTGTCATAGCAAATAGATTACCATAGGCTTGGAAAATGATCAAACCTCCACCACTTGGCGTAAGCACCTAGGATAAACTTTCAAAGAGGTCTTTTAAAGGGTTATAACGTTAGGTGTAGGGGATATGGAAAACACGGTTTTGTTGGATAAACGGATATTTTACTGGTGGCAAGTCAATTGTCTGAGTTAACTACATGTACAATGAGGCGTTGCTAAGCCAAGACTCGACTCAACTTGAACTAACTATGACTCTTTTTGGATTTTTTTAAGACACTATTCGACTTAAACATAAATAAAAGAAACGGATGGTAGCCCGTATGTTTTTTTCTTTTCTTTTTCTATTTTTTTTTTCTTTTTTTTTTGGGATATTTTTTCTTTTTTTCTGGATTTTTTTTTTTTTTTTTTTTTTTTTTTTTTTTTTTTTTTTTTTTTTTTTTTGCATACACTTTTACTCTGCCATCCAAAATAGTAAATCAAAGGGAGCTCGCTTCCTCCCTACACTTGAGCTTTTACATACTTTACAATCAACTATTCTAATGACTCGAATCAAGATAATCAAAACACTTGGAGTACTTTTAAATATTAACGCACATATGGGGGTAATAATTGACGTCATCCCCATTACTCCATTACAATAGTACTTCACCCATGAGTACCAATCGTCCCAAATCAATATGTACACGATATGACTCGACTTAGCAACCATGTAATCAATTAGACAACTAACAAAGGGTTTAAACAATTAACAATAGTGCACTAAAGATGAGTGCATACAAGGAAGGCTAAGGCGATTTGGGTGTACATTTGGGTGGATTGTTAACAAATTCTATCTTTAAGTAAGATGCTTAAAGTTAGAAACGAAAAAGATAGGCTCGGAGGGTGTACTAGGGGTATCGTGTACTAAAAATGAGTACAACGCAAAGGTGTGGGAGAATTACTTGACCTAAGAAGTCAAAGTAATTATATTACAGGTGTAAAACAAAGGGTTATCCTAATGCCTTTTATCATGTAGTAAATCCTAACTACAAGAATGTAGTCTCACTAGCGGTCTCGGGATGCATCGCTATCACAAGTTCTGGAATCTAAATACTACCGGTACACTCACAAGCATTAAGAATGAATGATTTTTTCTAAAGATCTAAAGGCGAACCTCACATTTTTGGGGTGGAAATTTTTGAGTTGTATGATTTTTGTGCTAGTCATACAATTCCTATCCATTAGACGCTTATTAAGACTAAAGTTTCACTCCTATATGTTGCAAAAATATTTAAATTTGGTGCTAAAATTGCCTTAACAAGTATTTCTCTCAGCTTTATTACACATTTACTTTCAAACAAAACAAAAATCAAGTGGAGTTATAGTTTCTAATATACCCTCCCTAAACTTAAACTGAACATTGTTCCCAATGTTCTAAGTAAAAGATGTAAAAGTAAAAATAAATAAGAATGAACGAAACTAATACTCCCCTGATTCGCTCGGTGTGGATAATGGTTAAATCTTCCTCAAAGAGAATGAACATGATAAGCTCCATTCCAGAAATGTATCATTTTCTTGTTCAATATAACCTGTAATCAACAAACACAAAAACCAAAGCATCAAACCGAACAAAGAAAAACTACAACTAGATGTAATTCCAGACTTAGAAATAAACACAAAACAAAGCAATAAAATGATAAGATACGTGTGGAATGAATTACAAATAGGAACTCATAAAACATATCCACAAGTATTGACACACAAACAAACAAATAAATTAAAAACATCAAACAATTAAAAACATGGGTTGCCTCCCAAGAAGCGCTTGTTTTTGTTCGAGTCACGAGCCTGACTCTACCCTTATTTAACGGAAATAGGGGAGGTTTTCCCTACACTTAGGATTAAGTGTGGGTGGAAGTAGCGATACACACCCTTAGGGTGAAAATATGCCATGTGAGGTGAAGGGGGTGAGTGAATGGCATCCTTCATCCTAAAACTACCCGAATAATATTGGTTGATGGGTGGGTCGGTTCCTCTTTTGTTTCCTAGAAATAAATTTAAGGATGGAAAGTTGTGTAATGATTGAGGTTCCGATTCATCAACACTATGAAACAACAGGGTCCGACTACGGCACCCGACTAATCTATCTCCGTCATTCTAGTCTGACCGTCTCACAATCGGTCCCCAATACTTCTTTTCGTCAACACAACTCCAATAAACAATACAACAAGCCCATGCCGAGACCACAAGGTCTCGGCTCATCTACTCCTTCTCAGCCCAAGGTACAACTCTAACAACAAAATTACAATAGCCACAAGGAAAATAATCAACAAGCAATAACAACAACTCAAAGGTCACGAATAAAATCTGGTCGAACCCATCATGGGTCTCGGCTTGAGTACATTAGCCATGAGACAAACCCTGAGACACAAGGGGTCTCGGTTAGGCTCCATCGAGCCACAATCAAACCAAACGGACCCTTGAGGTCATCGTTAACCAAACAACAACAACAATAATAAATCAAACCCAACAAAAAATTCAATCTACACCAGCTCCTGGTCCTTACCATTCATACCAACAAGACCAGGATATCAAAATATCAACAAGGACTAACCAAGTACAACAATTAGTCACCAAAACTCAAAAAATATATCAAGCCATGAGCATAGGCTCTTGGTTTTGGTCTCGACCACCCATCAAAACAACAAACCCGGATACCAAACTTTGTTATAATCACGTTTTATTCAAAAACCCATTCATATATCTTGTTTTTAATCACAAACTCGCCCAAGATTTGAACCCCGTGACTCACATGTCACGAATTTAATAAAAATACGAGTCACCATGCTTGTGACTCATCTTACCTTCAATATTACAAGAAAAGGTCACGAAAAATATTTGAAACACAAGAAAACTCGAGCTCAAAATATTAGATCTAGTAGATTTAGTGATGGAAAGTATTTTTGAGGTGTGTTTGATTGGTGTTAGGCGGTGATGTCGCGGTGGTGGCCGGCCAAGGAGGTGGCGGCTAGGGTTTTGTGATGGTAGGATGAAGATGATAATAGAATAGAGAGAGCGAGTGTAGGTGTAGTTGTGTTGTGTTGTGTGAATACCAGAGAACCCACAAGGACGATTTTGTAGTTTATTCTTTATTTTTATTTTCTTTTCTTTCTTTTAATCTAACAATAATCATAATAATACTAATAATAATATTAATAAAGATATTATTACTATTTAGGGTAAGGTGGCTAGGTGTAAATTACACGGACCAAAACCCGTAACTTTTTAAAATACTCCAACTCTTTCTCGAACCGAGCTCGTTCCAAATCATTTAAAATCTCACGGTACGTTCAATAAATAAATATATAGTCGAGTCCGTAAACTCAAGACATAAAATTTTAGTTAGGTTATCCTAGTGCCGGAGTCAACGTAGTGCCAATAGAATTTCGAAATAAATTCTCATCACATCGATAATCCAAATTGATTCCATAAAATTTTAAATATAATCAACCACAATATTGGTTTTTATAAGTTCGTTACGAATAAAATTCCAAATATAAATTTATAAACGAACTTTAATGTAATGCGGGTTTTCAAAATAACTCCCTAATTTGCCAGTTGTCACATCCTCCCAGCCTTAGAAGAAACCCGTCCCGGGTTTCTCTCGGAACAATCCATCTACGAAGTGAAAAGCTTCGGATATCTCTTTCGAAACTCGTCCTCACGTTCCCACGTAAATTCCGGTCCATGTCGGGAATTCCAACGAACCTTGACGAGTGGAATGCAACTTCGCTTGAGTCGCTTAATCTCACGATCCAAAATCTCAATCGGCTCTTCCACAAAATTCAATTTCTCATCAACACGAAAATCTTTCATCGGTATAACTGGCGTCTCATCAGAAAGGCACCTCTTCAAATTACTAACATGAAACACGTCATGAACTTTACTCAATTCCTGTGGTAATTCCAACCTATAAGCCACGGGCCCAATTCTTTGCAAAATAAGAAATGGTCCAATGTAGCGGGGGTTGAGTTTCCCACATTTCCCGAAACGTATCACACCTTTCCAAGGCGAGACTTTTAGCATCACTTTGTCTCCAACCTGGAACTCTAGGGGTTTATGTCTCTGATCGGCGTAACTTTTCTATCTATCTCTAGCTGCTTGTAATTGATCACGAATTTGATTCACTTTCTCAGTAGTTTCCAATATAAGTTCGGGGCCTGTGAGTTGACTATCTCCAACTTCAGCCCAACCAATAGGCGAACGGCATTTACGACCATATAAAGCTTCAAATGGTGCAGCTATAAGACTTGTGTGGTAGCTATTATTATAGGAGAATTCCGCAAGGGGTAGATATTTCTCCCAGCCTTTACTAAAGTCTATGATGCATGCACGAAGCATATCCTCCAAAGTCTGAATAGTCCTCTGACTTTGACCATCGGTTTGGGGATGATATGCAGTACTCATATCAAGTCTCGTCCCCAAAGCGGTTTGAAGTGATCGCCACAAAGCTGACGTGAAGCGGCTATCACGATCAGAAATATTCGATATCGGAACTCCATGACGAGAAACGATCTCCTTCACGTACAACCTCGCAAGTTTATCCACACTATCATCTTCAC
The DNA here is from genome assembly GCA_030686995.1 of Artemisia argyi. Classification (NCBI taxonomy): domain Eukaryota; kingdom Viridiplantae; phylum Streptophyta; class Magnoliopsida; order Asterales; family Asteraceae; genus Artemisia; species Artemisia argyi. The sequence goes on from JARVZY010011819.1 coordinate 11,328, forward strand.
TAATAGCCAGGAAATGAGCAGACTTAGTCAAACGATCCACAATTACCCAGATAGCGTCGCAACCGCTAGTTGTCCTTGGTAATTTGGTAATAAAATCCATTGTGATCCGCTCCCATTTCCAAACCGGGAGTTCTGGCTGCGTCAATAATCCTGACGGTCTTTGATGTTCGGCCTTTACCTTAGAGCAAGTCAAACACTTACTAACGTACAATGCTATATCTGTCTTCATATTTGGCCACCAATATAACTTCTTCATATCCTGATACATCTTGTCAGATCCAGGATGAATAGAGTATCTTGACTTATGCGACTCGTGCATAATCAACTCTCGAATTCCTCCATACAACGGTTACCAACTTCGCTCTCCAAAACATAATACTCCATCAGAATGCTTAACAAATCTCTTCTCATTTTCTGCCATCCCAAATATGTTCTCAGCAGGTCGATTTTCTGCTTTCAACGCTTCCGTTTGAGCTTCCAATATTTGAGACGGTAACGGCGATACGATAGTCATTCCTAATGACTTAACTCGTAACGGTGGTATTCTCTCCTTTCGGCTAAGAGCATCAGCAACAACGTTTGCTTTACCAGGATGGTAACGAATTTCACAATCATAATCGCTTAATAACACAATCCAACGTCGCTGTCTCATGTTGAGCTCTTTTTTATTCAAGATGTGTTGTAGACTTTTGTGGTCCGTTAATACAACACATTTGGTACAATACAGATAATGTCTTCATATCCTTAAGGCAAAAACCACAGCACCTAACTCCAAATCATGGGTGGTGTAGTTCTTCTCGTGCTTCTTGAGCTGTCGGGAAGCATAAGCTATTACCTTCTCTCGTTGCATTAACACGGCTCCCAAACCTTTATGAGAAGCGTCACAATAGACGACAAAGTCCTCATTACCTTCGGGTAACGCTAAGATAGGAGCACTACACAACATTTCCTTAAGTAATTGAAATGCTTCCTCTTCCTTATCTCCCTATTCGTACTTAACGCTCTTTTGAGTCAATTTGGTCAACGGTTTTGCTATCTTCGAAAATCCCTCAATGAACCTTCGGTAATAACCGGCTAATCCCAAAAATTGATGAACTTCTGTTGGGGTCGTTGGTGCAGCCCAATCTTTAATCGCTTCAATCTTAGCAGGATCTACATGAACTCCTTGTCTATCAATCACATGACCCAAAAATTGTACCGTCGGAATCCAAAATTCACATTTGGAGAACTTGGCATACAGTTTCTCCCTCCTGAGCAATTCTAAGATAAGCCTTAGATGCTCCTCATGCTCCTTTTCATTCTTCGAATAAATTAGAATGTCATCGATGAACACAATCACGAACTTATCTAAGTAAGGCCTACACACCCGATTCATGAGATCCATGAATACCGCTGGTGCGTTAGTCAACCCAAACGGCATCACCTGAAACTCGTAATGCCCGTAACGGGTTCTGAAAGCCGTTTTCGGAATATCTTCCTCGCGAACTCGAAGCTGATGATATCCCGATCTCAGATCGATCTTCGAATACACACTCGATCCTTGGAGTTGATCGAACAAGTCGTCGATCCTCGGTAACGGGTATCCATTCTTCACCGTTAACTTGTTCAGCTCTCGATAATCAATACACATACGAAACGATCCATCCTTCTTCTTCACGAATAAGACCGGGGCTCCCCAAGGCGAAGAACTTGGTCATATAAATCCTTTTTCGGCTAACTCCGCTAATTGTTTCGACAACTTTTCCAGTTCAGTGAGTGCAAGTCGGTAAGGTGCTCATGCCACAGGTGCAACACCAGGTATCAACCCAATCTGAAATTCTACTTGTCTAGTAGGCGGGATTCCCGACAAATCATCAGGAAATACATCAGGAAAATCACGAACTATAGGCACATCACCAATGCATCTTTCCTTCTTCTCCTTCCCTCCTTTCTCAGAGATTTGAGCAAAGAAAAGGTAACATCCTTTTTCTATTAGCTTCGGTAGCTTAGTGCAAGAAATGACTGCTAACCGGGATGGGCTCCTCGAACCTTTTCGATCTCCTTGTATATTTAGAATTTCCTTTCCGTAAGGCACACGCACGATCTTCTCATCGCAAAGTATGTGAGCACGATACTTCGACAACCAATCCATACCAATGATGACATCGAAACTTCCTAACGTGACGGGTAGAAGATCTATGTTGAAAGGGTGATTCAAGAAATTTAACGCGCAACCGCGAATGATAGTCTTAATCCTTTCTATGTTTCCATTAGCTAACTCTACATCATACCCAATTCCTAAGGCCATCGGGGGTTTCTCTAGTAATGGTGCAAACGTAGTGGACACAAAACTTCTATCGTCACCAGTATCAAACAGTATGAAAGCATAACGATTATTGAGAAGGAACGTACCAGTAACGACGTTCGGATCTTCTCCTCTCTCGTTCCCAAGTGCATACACTCTTCCATGAGCAGCTCCAGCTTCCACACGTTGGTCCCCATTATCTTGTCGTCCACGGTTTCCTCTGGCTCCACGGTTTCCATGATTGTACCCATTACCACCCGATCCTTGATTTCCTCGGTTCCACGATCCTCTACACTCACTCCTATAGTGTCCTTTCTTTCCACACCCAAAACAAGTAACATCCGCCTTACTTCTCACTTCAGGAGTAGCTTGAACCATAGCAAGAGGTCGTGCTCTACAATCCATAGCTACATGTCCTCTCCTTGAGCAACTCTGACGAATCACAGTACATTGTCCTGTATGGTTCTTGTAGCAACGACCACACTTGGGTGCATCACCATTATAGTTCTTCTTATTTCCATCCCCAATAGCATAAGCTTTAGCAACAGCTTGTCGCTTGTTTCGGCGATCATTACCCTTAGAGTGATGGTCTCTCTTTCTTTTTCCATTCTTATCCTTATCAGCTCCTTCCAATTCCAACGAATCCATTAATTGTTGAGCGATTGTGATGGCCTCATGGATATTTGCAGGTCTGGCAGCAATCACATCATTCCTTGTAGCCACAGGCAACCCATCGGTATACCGCTCAGTCTTTTGAGTTTCAGTTCTAACCATATCTGGGCAAAGCAAGGCCAACTCCTGCTAACGACGATTGTAAGTTGCCATATCGGTACCCTTCACTTTGTGATTCCAAAACTCAATCTCCAGCTTCTTAACCTCATTTCTTGGGCAATAAGTCTGAATCAGCAAAGACTTAAATTGCTCCCAAGTCATAACATAAGCCACATCACTCCCAACCGAATTACGGTAATTGTTCCACCAAGTTAAAGCTTCATCCTTGAAAGTAAAAGAAGCAAACTTTCCCTTCGCATTCTCCGCACAACCACTGACATTAAATACTGACCCAGTCTTCTCTATCCACCTGACCAAGTAGACCACTCCTTCAGTTCCACCAAACTCAATGGGTCCACAAATTTTAAACTCCTTGTAGTTACATCCATTTGCACGAACAGGTGGAAATGTTCCAGCAGAATTGTTGGAATGATTTGACTCAGCTGGTAGTTCAGCAACTCGTTGCTCCACAAGTTGATTGATCATTGCTTGATCTACAGTAGGTGCATTAAGTGGAACATGATCATTGTCTCCCTGAACATCAACATTTTGATTCCTGTTGTTGCGATTGGTGGTGTCCAGGTTGTCAGGAGTAGGGGTTTCAACATTTTGAGTAGGACGGCGTCCTCGGCGACCAGGGGTAGTCACTGCAAGACCAGTTCTGGTAGCTCTAACAGGGTTTCATCGTGGGGCCATTGGTCAACATAATACCAACGCGATATCAACAACGTAATTTGAAACGCAATTCTCCGCGTACGCCAAAAACCATAGAATATCATACGAAAGCACCATCATCCATACAAGTAGCGATCGATACGTCGTTCCCAAAACATCAAAAGACATAATAAATACTAATCGTTCCAAATGAGACGAATAACCAATGGAAAATACATCAAATAAGATAACTAGCTTTTCTAACCGAACACTCCTCGGTGTAGAAAGCAACATAACCACATAATCCAACTATCTAGCTACGCTGCTGGCGTAGGCTCCTCAACTCCTGCCTCAAACCATCTAGCTCTCTCCACAAAGATCCTAATTCCACACTATGGGTGTCGCTATCTCTCTTGAGGTCTGCTACCTCCTTCTCTAGCTCAGTGTTCCTCTACCACAGCTTGCGATCTGCCTCGCGAGCCGTATGGAAACCTCTCTGCCGATTCTCTATATGCTTATGTATCTCCATCATACATTTCCTAATCATTGTCGTCCTGCCCACGACAGTAGTCAAATCAACCCTCAACTCAGCAATAAACTCAGCAATAACCATCTTAAGTCGATCAGTCAACCGCGAGATCCTCTAGCCCTGTGCAGTAATCCAAGTCCACATCCTACCAGTCTCACCCAAATCTGCAGGCTCAGCAGATATCTCAGACGGCGCGTCCAACGCCACGGGACTACCAGGTGGTGAATGAAACAAAAATGGGTGATTAGGTGAAACCGGCTCTAACGGATGTATCAGAGAATCGGGCTCCGCAACATGAGCTGAATGTGCTGGTGAACCATCATCATCGGCATCTCCTCCTCCTGAGGATCATCCTTCTCCTCCTCATCCTGAGGGTCCTCATTCTCCCGCTCACCCTCGTACTCCTCATCGAAGGGGTACCCCATCACTCGTCATCTCCGAGCAGGTGAACCACGAGGCGATAAAGTCGGTGACTTAGGGCGACAATGAGACGATAAAGTAGTAGTGGCTGAACGCATGACCATCTCGTGTATACATCAGGGGCCATAGTGATCGGTGCTGGGCGACGCGTGCTAGCATAAACATCCTCAATAACATCATACGAATAGGAGGTCATGGTTTGTGACAATGGCGTAGGGTAGGTGTAAGTGTTTCAAAACAACTAAATCGCGAAACTCAAAATATCGTATCAAAATCATCATAAAATTTCAATCATATAATCTTAATAAAGAATTTCAAATACCGCATTACTAAAACATTTATAAAACAATTAAACCATATAATTCCTCGAAACGCCATCATATCACTTAATCAATATATTCCATATCCTCAAATCATCTCAAAAACCTCATTTCAAAAACCTCAATATAATCGAAGATGCTTCGGCTTGGCGGGCAATGGTCGAGGATCGTTTTCTATAAAAATCGGTTATAGTTTAGGTGTTTATTTACCTAGTTCTCTATAACCTTGGCTCTAATACCAATCTGTAACATCCCCAAAATTTGGTACAGCGGAAGACTCAACAAGCTTTCTGGGTGCTACGGGGATTGGTATCCAACACAAGACATAAAAGAACAAGATAAAGTAAACATAAGAAAAACACAACCAAAACGGGGTTTTAAAGTTTACATTTATCCCAACATCATTCAGAGTCAGGCCCAAAAGAAATAAACGTAGGTCCACAATTAAATATCAGAGTTTTATAAAAATAGATCCATAAACCAGGTGCCATTGCCAAGCCTTCCAATCCATGCATCCAAATCATCACTTAATTACCTGAGAAAACGTGCTAAAAGTCAGCTTTCGCTGGTGAGATCATAGGTTTAAATTCATAATTCAATATAGTGGACGTATACACAAAACGCTTGCTAGCTATACTAGGGATTCACTACAGCCTGTGGATACCCTCCGCTCCAACATAATACACGGATACCCTCCGTAACAAACCTGCGGATACCCTCCACTCCAACATAGATATTCGGGTAACCCCCGCAATATCATAAATACTCGGATAACCTCCGAAGTATTAATAACCTATAGGTGCACACTATAGTCAAATAATCAAATCAATATGTATGCGTAAGGATATGACATACCCAACATGCGTAAGGATACGACATGTACAACTTACCTAGATCTAGTCTAGGCCTCGTTGTTTAGCTTACCTAACTCTAGGTTAGGCCTCGCTCTTCCTAGTTTTATACGCATACCAAGTTTTGAAAAGAATATAAAAGCGATAATAGTCCACATAAATAATTTGCACGTTTCTCACCCCAAGTATTGAAAACATAGTTCAAGAGAAAAAGTGGGGCTATGACTCACCTCAAGTCCAGAAATCAGCAAGAAGAAATTGGTAGAAGTAAGACGTATAGTAACTCAAAAGACGGCAACTACGGACTCGGCACAACCTAACAATATCAACTCACTCAGAAATCATTTCCTCAAAATCGAATATTCCCAAACCCGAGCGTATTCCATTTTACTTTTCGAAAATCCATTTCTCGTATTATCTCGTATTAGTTTGGAGTTTGGCGTTTGGTATCCATACGGGTGGTGGGTCGACACAACTCAAACCAAGAAGTCACAACAAAAAGGATAATAAAACAATCTATAGGTCTAATGTTAGTCCAATATATTATTTAAATAAATATCGAAGTTTATCAAATCCGTCGATTTGGTAATCCCCCATATTTATTTACTTAATATACCATTCTAAGATTATACCCGAATCCTAGGTCACACATTGCACATAAAGTACTATATGGTATATATCAAAGTTTAATAAATTCTCTAATTATGCCGTTAAGCTTACCAAATTTATCAATTTGGCAACCTCACGAGATACTTAGTAATTTATTATTCTCGTACACATACCACATGTTAGCATCGTATTTTATTTATAAAAAGTGTCGGTCATTAACGTATAGTTATAGGTTGCTTTTGAATATCATTATGATGAAGTTTATGTGTAGTATTCATGTTTTGTGAAAGTCTAAGGGCCATTAGTGTAATAATGTATAAGATAGATGATGCCCTAGACTTTGAGTATAAATACTCTTGTAAACCTCATTTGAGAGGTTGGTTCTCTTAGTGATTCATTTAGTGTTAACAAGGTTATTATTCCACACACTAGAGTTCCCACTCTCTCTCTCTCTCTCTACTTACTTTCTCTCTAGGTTTAGGCAAGATTCATATGTGAAATAGGTTGTTCTACGGTCCTACAAGTGGTATCAATCGCCTAGGGATAATATAGGTTGTTTTAGGTTTGATTTGGTAAAAAAAACATGGTATAAAAGTGATTTTTGATTCGGTTACTGTTCATCAGGTTGTTTTCGAGTTAGGTGCAAAATTTCGAGTTTGAAAATTCTTTTTTTCGAGTTAGGTGCTTAAACTATCGAGTTAGGTGCTTAAATTATCGAGTTAGAAAAGTTTTTCGAGTTAGGTGCAAAAACTTATCGAGTTAGGGGTATTTGAGGTTCTATTGAGTTAGGTGTCACAAGACCTATCGAGTTACGTGTTGCTTATCGAGTTAAGTTTGGCGAGTTAGCCTATATTACCTAATCGTTTATCGAGTTAGGTTTATCATTTATCAAGTTAGGGGAAAACTCTGCCCAAATTTTGTGAACTTATCGAGTTTGAGTACAACACTTACCGAGTTTGAAACTTTTTAAGAGCTTATCGAGTTTGAAACGTTCTTGGTTACCGAGTTTGCCCACGTTACAATCCTATCGAGTTAGCCAAAAAAAAAAAAAAAAAAAAAAAAAAAAAAAAAAAAAAATTTGAGTAAAATTTATTTTTCACACGAGACTAATCGTTCAATTTTTACGCGAGATTTAAATTTTGGTATAAGGTTGAAAATTTTGGCCCGAAATTCAAATTTTTTGGCCAAAATTCAAAAAATTTCAGTAAAATTTGGCGAAAAAATTTTCAAATCTCAAATTTTTCGAGTAACCTTAGAATTGTATTTCTTAGTGATTTTCAAATTTGGGCGAGGAAAATTTTCATACTCAATTTTTGGCGGGAAATTACGAAATCAATCAGATCAACCGAGAACGAACTTTCATCTTCACCAAAACATCTAATCTTCAACAACAACCTTTGTAATCTTTCAAAAGATCCTCAGAACAACGTTTCACTTTGAGGTGAATCAATGGCATCTCACCATGACAGTATCACGAGTACTTTGTCCAATGGTTTTGCAACAGTCTTCAATGCATTAAACATCCAACGATACAACAACAATCAGCAAGGATATGCTTCGAGTATACAGATGGGGAATCAGATGCAATATGCAGGGCAGTATGTAGGAAATCAGATGGATCAGATTGTGAATCAGAATGTGCTTAATCAAAATGGGATTGATTGTTTCATGACTTCAATTCAGAAACCGCCATCAGCAACTCACAACAATGTCAATGCAATGATGAGGGTTGAAAAGATCCAGTACTTGTTGATGCTAGCCAATAAAGAAGAATCGGGAATACCGTTGACTGCTGATGAACATGAGTTTAGAGCTACAACAAGAATTAATGACAATTCAGCAGATCTCAATGAAACCTACAACTTTATGGCAAATCAACAGGCAACAACATCACGCAGTGATTCTGATATTCCTCCTACTTATGATTCAGATCCATTCCATGAGGTACCAAATTATGGTAACAATGCTACTTCGTTTGCTCATGAGAAGCCACATTCTGTGCCATCTGAACCTAATTATGATACATATGTTGGGGAACAAGTTAATAGCAATGTTAACTATGAAACTCCAGATATGGATCCTAATGGAGTTCAAGTTGCACAAAATGGTGCTAATGATGAAGAAACCCGTGCTTTCTTTGAATCATTATTGAATAATTGCAGCATTGAAATTGAAAAAGTGAAAAAGGTCAATCGCGATGTTAAGGCCGCGAATGTCAAATTGACCGCTGAGCTTGAGAGTTACAAGAAACACGTTAAAGCTTTTGAGTTTCATAACGAAAAATTGTCTGAATTAGAAACTGGTTATCAAAATTCCTTTTCAAGAGAAAAACAATTGCAACTCAAGTTTGATACACTTGATGTCAATTCTTTCAAAAAGATAAAATCCTTAAACGCGGAAATTTCTGATTTACAAAACCAACTTTCTAAACAAAAAACAGCTTATACCAATCTTGAAAAAGAAAGGGATGAGTTGAAAAAGAATTTTGCAAAGAAAGAAGACAAACTTTTGGCCGAAATCGTAGAGTCAGAACACATGATTGCTCATTTAGAAGAATTAGTGGTTAAGTCAGGTTAGTCAAGTCAAACAATGAAAATGATTTCAAATCAAACTAATCCGGTTTACCATACGAAACATAAAGTGGCTCTTGGTAACAACACCCCCAGTAATCTCAAGAAAGCTCAGCAAGAACAAAATGTTTTGTATAATGGTAATGTGCTTTACACTAAACATGATCCTCCCGTCGTTCGGGATTCTGTGCAAACGATAGAACATGTCGAAGAGAGCATTTCTAAAATGAAACAAAAGGATTTGAAACCCATTGATTACAACAAATTGAACAAACTTTCGGGAATTACTTTTGTTCCACAAAAAGAACCATCTGTGTTTTCCATAAAACGGCCATTCTCAAAAATGTTTTCTAAGAAAGTAATTGTTTCAAAATCTCTTTCAAAAATGGAACAAATGTCTTCTAACAACACTTTTAATACAAGTGAGGCTAGAAACATTCTGGATGACGTTAAAAAGAGAATTCAAGAACTTCAAAACATTGTTGCTTCTAAAACTACAATCGATATTAACAACTGGCATTCCAGTTTTCATATTGAGCAGAAAAAAGTTTTTGAAAACGAAATTACTATCCCACTGAATAACATCAGTGCGAGGGTAATCCATTTTGAAAAAGCTTTCTTAAAAGAAACGGCCGACTTTGTCAAGGACCACAAATCCCTGGTAAACGAAGCTAATGATACTCGTGAAAACATGAATGTTTTGGAAAACCTAAATGATTCTCTTTATGTCCATCATTTTACAAACATACTCTGTTCAAGACGATGAAAGACTGAGAGCTGAGACCTCCGAAATTGTTTCCAAATATGAAAATGCTCTTATAAAGCTTGAAAAAGAAAATGTGTCATGTTTTAAACAACTTGATCGAAAAAAGGAAGAATGCAAGTATGACAAACTGTCGTATGAGCGTGCTTTCAAGAACATGAAAGAGCAAAATGATCTTTTGAGGGCTCAGCTTGAAAGTCAAAAAGGGAAGGGTGAGGAAACTAAGTTTGCAAAACCATCGACTTCGGAGAAACCAAATGTTCCAAATATGGTTCAAAAACCAAAAATGTCTATTTCACGGTTTGCTCCAAAAGTCGATGAGAAAAAGGATTTGACAAAACCAGTCACTCCAACACCCTTGCCCAAGAAAATTGAAAATGAAAAGATTTTTGATAAAGGAAAAGCGGTTGTCGAAACACCAAAAGTTCTAGCACCTGGCCTTTTTAGGATTAGTCCCACTAATGCGTCTGCCTCCACATCTAAGACTTATGAGGGCAAAAAGGATAATTCTAAAGATTCTAGTGTAGCTAAAAAGGACAACAATATAAATCCTAATGCGTGTGCCTCAACTTCTACAGGATTAGACAGCACCTCTAGGAGCAGCAGACTAAAGCCTAGGAGCAATACAAGGAACAATAGAGTCTCGCCTGTCTCTAAGAGTAGTTGCAAGAATAAAGTGGAAGAAGTAGAAGAACACCCTAGGAATTTATCGATTTCTAATAAGAGACATATTTCATCTGAATGTAATGTCGAGAGTACTGGTTCTAATGCATGTAATAACACTGTTTGTTTAATATGCAAGAACTGTTTAATTAATAATGTTCATGATGAATGTGTTTCTAAGAATGTGAATGTTACGCCTGAACAGAAGAGCGTTTCGAAAGGTCCTAGTGCAAAATCTAGATTTGTTGGAAACCTAATTAAAAGAATTAGGAACACCACTAATAGTCGCACGCCTAGGAACTATCTTAAGCATTGTGTTTGGATTCCAACGGGTAGAGAATTTATACTCAAGGATGGCAAATTAGAAATAGTTCAAGCTAAACAAGTTGCAATTGTCTATGAGTGTGATTTTGCTTATACTTCTAACCCCATGGAACCAAATTCAAATCGGTGTCCAAATACTAACTCTTCTGTTATTGGCAGGTTATTGAAATATGTCTTTGGATCGTCGACTCGGGTTGCTCCAAGCACATGACCGGGAATTTAAAGCTGCTGATGAATTTCATCTGGAAATTCATGGGAACTGTACGCTTTGGAAATGATCATGTAGCAGCTATCCTGGGTTTTGGAGATCTTCAGTTTGGGAATTTTTTAATCACTCGAGTTTACTACGTCGAAGGGTTGGGACACAACTTGTTTTCAGTTGGGCAGTTTTGTGATGCAGATTTAGAAGTTGCATTCAGGAGAAACACGGTTTTTATTAGAAATTTGGTTGGTGATGATCTCTTAACTGGTAATCGTGGTACAAACTTGTATGCCATCGACATCAATCAAATGGCTTCTATATCACCAATTTGTCTTATGACAAGGGCAACCGAAACTAAGTCCTAGCTGTGGCATAGAAGATTATCCCATCTCAATTTCGACACCATCAACAAGTTAGCCAAAGACAACATCGTCACTGGACTTCCTAAGTTCAAATACACCAAGGAACACCTATGTCCATCATGCGAACAAGGAAAAAGCAAAAGAGCATCATATAAACCCAAAACCGTACCTAGTTCGGAAGCAAGGTTACATTTGTTGCACATGGACTTATGTGGCCCAATGAGAGTTGAAAGCATTAATGGGAAGAAGTATATTCTTGTTATTGTTGATGATTATTCAAGATACACTTGGGTAAAGTTTTTGAGATCAAAAGACGAAGCACCAGGCATCATCATCACCTTTCTAAAGCGTATCAAAGTTCTACTTCAAGCTCCAGTAAGGATTATAAGAACAGACAATGGCACAGAATTCACAAATCAGGAGTTAAGAACCTATTTTGAAGATGTTGGAATCACACACCAAACATCAGTTGTTAGAACTCCACAGCAGAATGGGGTAGTTGAAAGAAGAAACCGAACTCTTGTGGAAGTTGTTCGCACAATGCTAATCTATTCTAGTGCACCACTATTCTTATGGGCTGATGCTGTTGCCACCGCTTGTTTCACTCAAAACCGATCCCTAGTACATCCAAGATTCAATAAAACCCCATATGAGCTAGTCAACAATCGAAAACCTGACATCTCTTACCTTCATGTGTTTGGCGCTTTGTGCTATCCGACGAACGACAGAGAAGATCTAGGAAAGTTGAAAGCTAAGGGTGATATTGGAATCTTCATTGGATATTCAGAAAACTCGAGGGCATTCAGGGTGTATAATCGAAGAACTAAAAGGATAATGGAGACGATGAATGTGAAGTTTGACGAGATTTCACAAATGGCTTCTGAGAGATACGCTCTAGAACCCGCGCTTAATCCAATGGCTTCTAATCATAACGGATTAGGACCCGCACCAAACCAGCAGACTTCTGGACACATCAGTTCAGGACTCGTGCCTAATGGAGCTCATTCAACAAACATGGACAAACCTTCAGAACAAGAACTGGAAAATTTCTTCGAGTTAATGTTTGATGAATATTATGGTGGAACTTCGACAAATGCATCTCAACAACATTCCGCTGCACCCGCTCAAAATCAACCACCACCACCACCACTGGATGCATCTACCACAATCGAAGCTGAAGCACCAACTACATCAACATCATCTACATCTACTCAAGCAACTCCAGTACTTGAAACTGTTCTACCAAGAGTTGATGAGCAAAATCAAAACACAAATTTTCAAGAAGAACCAACAAATAATTCAAACGATGTTGCGTTAGAAGAAGGAGAAGAAGTATTTGAAAACCCGTTTGCATCAGACTCTGCTGAATCTTCTTCAAGGTTACAAGAACCATCTAACACACATTCGTTCAACCAAAGGTACCCTTCTACGTTTCAATGGACAAAAGACCATCCGTTAGTACATGTTATTGGTGATCCTTCAATGCCAGTTCAGACGAGGAGACAACTTGCCACTGATCTCGAATTGTGCATTTATATTTGCTCAATCAGCCTCAAAGAACCAAAGAACATTCGGGAAGCAATGGCAGAATACCCTTGGATAGAAGCGATGCAGGATGAACTTCTTCAATACCTGTTACATGATAGTTGGGAACTTGTTGAACGACCACTTGATAAACGAGTTCTTGATCTCAAGTGGTTGTGGAAGAACAAACTGGATGAGGAAATGACTGTAATTCATAACAAAGCTCGTCTCGTGGCTAAAGGATATCCACAAGAAGAAGGGATAGATTTCGAAGAATCATTCGCGCCTGTAGCTAGACTTGAAGCAGTCCGGATTTTCTTAGCCTATGCAGCTCACAAAAACATCACAGTCTATCAGATGGACATTAAGACAGCTTTCTTGAATGGAACTCTGAAAGAAGAAGTGTATGTGAGTCAGCCAGAGGGATTCATCGACAAAGATCATCCAGACTACGTCTACAAGCTTAAGAAAGCCATCTATGGTTTAAAACAAGCTCCAAGAGCGTGGTATGACGAACTATCATCTTTCTTGCTCAAAAACAATTTCACAAAAGGAACGGTTGATGACACCTTGTTTATCAAAAAATTCAAAGATGACATTTTGATCGTTCAAATTTACGTGGACGACATAATTTTTGGATCAACCAATCCTAACCATTCAAAACATTTTGAAAATCTCATGAAAAGCAAATTTGAAATGTCCATGATGGGGGAACTAAAATTCTTTCTTGGTTTACAAATACATCAATCCCCTCGTGGTATTTTTATCAATCAAGCTAAATATACAATAGAGATTTTGAAAAAACATGGAATGGAAAATTGTGATTCTGTTGGTACTCCAATGGTCACTTCACCAAAAATTGATGCTGATTTGTTTGGGAAACCCGTCGATCCGAAGAAATATCGGAGCATGATCGGTTCTCTCATGTACTTAACTGCTAGTCGACCTAATATTCAATTTGCTGTTTGTTTGTTAGCACGGTTTCAGGCAAAGCCTACCGAACTTCACCTCAAAGAGGTTAAAAGGATCTTTCGGTGCCTACGAAGAACCATTAACATGGGACTTTGGTATCCGAAGGATTCGGGGTTTAATCTAACAGCCTTTTCAGATGCCGACCATGCAGGAGATCAAGTTACAGCAAAAAGTACATCAGGTGGAGCACAATTTTTGGGTGAAAAGCTAGTAAGTTGGTCGTCAAAGAAACAGGATTGTACTGCGCTATCAACCGCTGAAGCCGAGTATGTGTCTCTATCTGCGTGTTGTGCCCAAGTTCTTTGGATAAGGACACAGCTCACAGATTATGGCTTTACTTTTGACAAAATACCTATGTATTGTGACTCAAAAAGTGTCACAGCCATCTCGTGCAATCCCGTGCATCACTCTAAGACGAAGCATATCAAAGTCCGCTATCACTTCATCAAAGAACACGTGGAAGAGGGTACTGTTGAATTATTTTTCGTTAAGACTGATTACCAACTCGCCGATCTATTTACTAAAGCCCTTCCAAAAGAAAGGTTTGACTATTTAGTTCGACGAATTGGCATGCGAAGCCTAACTCCTGAGGAGCTAGAACGTCTTCTCGAATCTTTTTGAAAAAGTTTTCAAAATCGCTTCGCTGTAAATATTTTTTGAAAAAACAAAATACAAAATTTAAAAAACCAACAAAATCAAAATACAAAAATATAAAATTTCAAAATACAAAAACAATATAAAATCAAAAAATCCAAAAATATTCTTCTCACGACATGTCTCTCGTATAAATCAATATTCTGTACGTTTCTAGAAATGTCATTCAAAAATGATACGGACATGTACAGATGCTTGAACGGGAGTTCTTTAAAATGTTTTTCTAAAACATGTCGTTTCTCAAAAGTTTCTTCACAATGGCTTTCGTATACTTCAGTACGAAACCCGGACCCGAATGATGACTTCTGATTATTTCAAATCATGGACTCGTATTTTCAAGGACGAAATCTTTTTCAAAAAGTTCGAGTCTAAACAAACGAAAAAGACTTCAAACAAAAACTCGTTTTCAATATAGTTGATGAGTGCTCAAACACTCATCATTTTTACCGTATCTGGACTGCCAAAACATCCAAAAACACCCAAAAACGCATCAAAATACACAAATTATCCCAAAAGTGTGTTTTATATGTTTTAGATGCAAAATGTTTGAAAACAAATGAAAAACGAACAAAGTTTGCACAATTGGCAGTTTCAGTCCCTCAAATTTCAAAATTTGGCAAAACTAGTCCCTGGAAGTTTAAAACGAAAGAAAAGTCAACCCAAGACAAAGAAAAGTCAAAAATTATCAAAATAAGTCCTTGGGTAAAAAGTTTGAGAAAATTACACATTTGATCCCTCAGAATCCAAAATTGACATAAAAGGTCCCTGGAGTTTTGGAAATTGACAGATTTGTTCTCGGGTGAAATAATTTTGAATGAAAAATCATCTAGGGTCCTTGGAAAATCATAAATTGTCAAAAAATGATCCTTCGGTGTGAGTTTGAGGAAATTACAACATTGGTCCCTCAAGTTTGGAAATTTGGCAAAAATGGTCCTCGGGAAATTTAAAATGGAAAATTACAATTTTGGT
Organism: Artemisia argyi; assembly: GCA_030686995.1. NCBI lineage: Eukaryota > Viridiplantae > Streptophyta > Magnoliopsida > Asterales > Asteraceae > Artemisia > Artemisia argyi. The sequence continues at coordinate 26,769 of JARVZY010011819.1, forward strand.
CCTTTGGATATTTAAGCATGGCAGGTTTAGTCCCTTTGGTGTCTTTTGAAACTTGCCAAAACAGGCCCTCCAAATTCAGAAATATCAAAATTGGTCCTTGTGATTTTAGAAACACCAAATCCGGATCACTACCAAATCTAAACCCAAAACCAAACAGCCCACCTTATAACTCCATGGTCTGATCCAGTTACTCACCCCCAGGCCCATCTCTCTTTTCTTAGCCCACTCCACATTTTAGCCCACCAACAAAAAGATAACTCACCCCGTATTCCCTTCCTCCTTGTTGACTTCGGTCAACTCCACCCTCCACACTCCACCTCAGCCTGCAACAACACCATCCCTCATCATCACCCTATTCTCCTCTATCACACTCTTTCCCCCCCCCCCCTTGTGCACCAAAAAACACAAACAAACAAACCTCTCCCTCTGGCATCCAATTATTCAAAGAAACAGACAAAATGCATCTTGGCGCCAAAATTTCAAAGGTCAAGATTGAATTCTTTTCATCCAATGGCTAATCTTCTTGCTGGGAAAAGACAGGTGGACTCCCCAAAACCCTAAGGAGTCATTATAAAATGGAGCATTGTAGCAGTTGAAGATAGTTAGTTTTTTTTTAGTTTTAATCTAATTTTCCAAATGTTGTATCTTTAAATTTATTCTAAGTTGTAATTGAACTCTTTCAGTTTAATAGAAGTGTTGTTTCAGAAAGTTAAGTTGTTTTGCATTTCCAGTTTCATAACATTATAAATAAAAAAAAATAATATAAACAAATAAATAAAAAAATAAAAATAAAAATAAAAATGGTGAAGAAGCAAGGAGCAGGTTAAATTTGGGATGGACCTGGTTTAGTGCTCATGGGAGCTTAGGTTCATAGTTGGTTCTTGGTTCTCAGTTTATAGCTTGGATACAATTGTAAGCTCATTTTCCAAATTTTGCAATATTTTGTATAAGTACTAATTGCCTGTTAAAAGCTGTGTTTTTATTTCTCTTAGGTGTAGTTAAGTAATCTTATTGCTTATTAGTTGGTACTTGTTCAATATATTTGATTTTGCACAGTTTTCAT
>JARVZY010011820.1:0-29067 GCA_030686995.1 Artemisia argyi
CTTACCCAATGATTCTCCAAAACGCGTAAGATTCTCAAATTAGTATCGGATGGAGAAGCACATCAACAAGCTCCGCTTGAACAAGCAAACTCGCGTCAATAACGGAATTCATCTTATCAACATTGTTATACCTTCAACAAAGGAAGCATCGACTTCAGCGACAATTCAATCCATTATGTTCTTAATTGACATATTGTGATCCATCATCATCGTCTTGGTAAAAATGTTCATTGAGACACATCTTAACTAAGAAAGTCTTATACGTTAACCATTCTATCAACGTTTTAACAAAACCTCTTGAATGAGAAGCATTCATCATCCCTAGGCTTAGTCAAAGACTCATAAGACCTAAAACCTTAGTTTTGAACAATTAGGATAAAACCACAAAAATCAAGACAATCCCTTTTGAATTTTTCCCTGCAGCTCCCACGGTACCCTCAAACCAAACGGGCGGAACCCTCTTTTTGGTTCCGCCTGGTCCGCCAAATCTACAGGATGTTTTATTTTAAATTTCAAAACCAAACACCTCTTTACTCACAACTCCAACTTATCATCAGCCCATAAGATTCACAAAATGAGCAAAACTTCAAGCATATTACTCATAACCTTTCATCACTCAAACCTCAAACAACCAATGTGAAATGAGAAACCGAGTTATCCTTTGTCCTATCAATATCGAGTCATCCACCATTTCCATGCCCTCAAAGAAACCAAGAGTCAATATCATCTTCACCAATAACTCCACCTAGTCATCTTCACAAGAAGATTCCACAATGTAACCAAACAAGTGTGTCATCCCCACTATAACCAAATTAAACCACCTTTCATGATACATAAAGCTATGTTCACCCTTGTGTCGCTCATTGAAACAAAGGGCAATTGTCATATCCATACTTGATGAGGCGAAAAATGAACCACTTTTAGGGGGTCATTTAAGCCCGGAATTGACTTTATTTGATCAAATATTTCCCTAAATCGTTCCTTTTGTGATTTTAGGTACTTTGGGAGTGGAATCTAGAAAAGGAAGCAATTCGGACGTTTTTGGAGCATAAAAGTGAAGAAAACGCCAAAGTCTTAATTTTCCTTGCTGGGAACAGTAGGTGACGGCGTCAAGAAGGAATCCTTGACGGCGTCAAGAGCAAATTTCCATGAAGATCCAGTACAGATTTGACGGCGTCACGAAGTAGGGCGTCAAGAGTAAAATTCATGACGGCCTGGAAATGCATAATACATGACGGCGTCAAAAGTAGATCAAGGCAGTCCGAGAAGAGTTTTGGCGGTGAGGTGACGGCGTCACAAGTTTGGTCTTGACGCCGTCAGACCCTATTTCCTATATATAGTTTTCTAATTTTCACATTAAAAAAGAGAGAAGTTTTGGAGAAACCCTAAGTACGAACTTGGTGCAAATTTTACAGGTTTTTCAAGGGTTATAAGCCCTTGATACCTTTAATGTGTAATTGAGATAAGTGTTCTTTTAATTCAATCAATATGTCTATGTGTTGGTTGTCTATATCTTGTTCTTGTCTTAATTCCATCATGCTAGGCTAGATCTATCTTGTGTTTGCTTGGATCTAATGAAACCTAGATGTTAATTATGTGTTGATTACTTGTTTATAATTGTTTTGGATTAATGATTTTTATGTTAGGCTTAAGAAAACTGGCAGATCTCCAATTGGTAACATGCTTGAACATCTTAAGAAACATGAACCGATGTGCACTAGGTCTTTATTGGTTGTATTTAATGCATGAGCCACTATTTATAATCCCTATGGTTGTGCTGGGCATGGTATAGGAGGAGATAAGAGCTCATATAATTGGGGAGTTAAGTGCGCCACCCCATGAATGATATTAAGGAATACGATCCATCATCCATGCAACTATAACAAGTAATTAACGTGTAAAAGATGTCTAGGGAGTAGTGAAATCTAAGTAAACACATTTTCTCCACTTATTGCTCACAACTTTAGTATAATTTAGTTTATTTTCATTTCTAGGATTTTATTTTGATTGCATCTTTAGTATTGGGTTAGTTGACTAGCAACTAATTCCGCCCAAATCCTTCAAACCCGAGATTTTTACTTGCTTTCTAAAAAAATATAAAAAATACAAAAATAATCATCCCTCACCTTTAGAACTAGTATTTAGGTTTTCTAATCCTAGCGACACTATTCCTAGTTGAACGATCAATCCCCCGGTACTTGTCACTATACTATACTACAACGATCAGGTACACTGCCTGGTGGGGGTTGTAAGCTTCTCAAGATCCCTTGAGAGGTATAGCCTGGTGCGATTCCCACGTATCAAGTTTTTGGCGCCGCAGCCCAGGGAAATAGTTATTGTCTAGGTTAGAATTTCTTTTTATTAGGTCTACTTGCTAGATTCCTTTCTAGTAAGATTTTATTTTTATTTTTTTTAGGTATCTTTAGTCTATCTTGTTTCTTTGTGTCCTTCGTTCGTAAACTATTTCGATGGATCGCAATAACATTGATCGTTTGATTCCTGTTATTCGTGTTTTTCGTCGTAGGATTTTCCAAATGCCCGCCCCACTTCCTTTAATGGAAAATGAGAACCCACCTAACCTCTCACCCAACCACCACTTTGACAATAATTCTGAGTTAGAAGAGTCTGATCATGATGATGACCGTAGGGCTAGTCCTTTTTACTATTCTGACTCCGATGGGGATCTTGATGATGGTGATGTGATTAATGAGAATAAGATGGAAGAAGAAATAAACCCTCTTAGGTATGTTGACCCTAGAACTAGGATTGAGTGTGATAGTTCATTTAACATGCAATTCCCTTGTCAGATCGGATTTAAGAGCTTTAACGCCTATCTCAACTCATCTCTTCCAATGAACATAATCTCACGTAATGAATACAATAAAATCATGGTAGATGAGTTAGAATACAAAAGTGAAAATATTATTGCTAAGGCAATACCATTGCATGTGTTTGTAGGAAGCTTGGTTTATCTTGTTGAGTTCATGATTATGGAGAATCTAGGAGAGTTTATTGATGATAAGTTGACCCAAGTTGTGTTTGTAAAACCTTTCAAACGGTTGACCAACCTCGATGAAAAACTCATAGAAGGGTTAATTACATTCTCGGATGGGGATGAAGATTTTGTCTATCAAATGCCCCGCACACACCCTAGGTTCAAAGATTTTTCCATGGAAAAGTGTAGTAGGTATCCGCCCATGGAAATGTTAAGTGAGAATGATAAGAGAAAAGGACTTAAGTACACTCATGAAAAGAATAAAAGATACTATCGCGGATGCTTAGAGTTAGGAGATGAATATAAGAAAGATGAGGCGACTATTAGATGGCTCACATTTGGTTATGTGAGCATAAGCGATACACGTTGACCCATGACCTTGAATCTAGCTACAAGACTCGTAAATAAAGAAAAGCGCTTCTTGGGAGGCAACCCATGTTTTGTGTGATTTTATTTTTGTTTGTTTGTTATTTGCTTCCGTATGCATGCTTTATTTTTATTGTTGGTAGATCATGTTTCTAAACTAAATAGTGGAAATACTTTACTTTGTTGTTTTGGCCTAGTCTTAACTCCACCTAAAAGTATTTTTGCAAAAGATAAGTGTAAGGGGAAACCCCAAATATGTTTTTAAGAAACAAACCGAGCATGATTCTCCACAATATTAAATGAACATATATATTCGTACTTGTTAGAGTCAAATTCTTGTATTGAGTCATAATGAAGTTTTACAGGATTTTTCAGGAAGTAAGACCAAGTTTTTCCAGAAATTTTCCGAAAACTTAACATAAGAATTTCTGCAGGTCACTTCTGACGGCGTCAAGAGTTAACTCTTGACGGCGTCAAGTGTAATAATCTGGAAATTTTACCAGTTTTGTTTTTCTAACGGAGTCTTATGGTTTTTGTGAATTATTAAGTTTTATAATCTCCAGGAAATCTGCAAACTTCATTCCACAAACATTATATCTTATCTTGTTTTCTTGGACTTAGTAACTTATATAGGATGCCGCCGATTTTATGCGAGGTTGTTTTGTCTATTTTCTCAGGTTTTACAGGTTATGTATGACAAGAAGATGATTTACATTTTGGAAGGAAGCTTTGATTGTTCATTTTCATGGAGGAAGATTTGACCTGGTCACCTTATTATCCATACCGAGCGAATCAGGGGAGTATTTGATTTCATTCTTTTTATTTTTTTCACTTTTACATTCTTTACTTGAACATTGGGGACAATGTTCATCTTAAGTGTAAGGGGAGGGTAAAAAGATGATACCTTACATATGCACTTTCGCTTGAGTTTGTTTTGTTTGATGGTAGATGTGTAATAAAACTATGAGAAATACTTGTTAGTGCAATTTTAGCGCCAAATTTAAAATTTTTTACAACATTTAGGAGTGAAACTTTAGCCATAGCAAGCGTCTCATGGATAGGAGATTGTATGACTAGCACATAACCGTATATTCAGAAAAATTTTCCACCCAAATATGTGAGGTTTGCCTTTAGATTTGATAGGAAAAGCATTTACTATTAGTGCTTATAAGTGTACCGGTAGCATTTAGATTCTAGAACTTGCGTTAGTGATGCATCCCAAGACCGCTAGTGAGACTACATTCGTGTGGTAGGATTTACTACATGATAAGAGGCATTAGGATCACCCTTGTGTTAAACCCGTATCATAATTACTTGACCATTTAAGTCATATTACTTGGCTAGTTAAGTCAACTAATTTTTCCCATACCCTTAGCGTTGTACTCATTTTTAGTACACGAAACCCCTAGTACACCCCTTCGAGCCTATTTTTTCGTTTCTAACTTTAAGCATTTTACTTAAAGGAAGAATTTGTTACACCCCACTTAAATGTACACCCAAATCGCCTTAGCCTTCCGTGTATGCGCTCATTTTTAGTGCATTATTGTTATTTGTTAAACCCTAAGTTAACTTTCTAATTGATTACATGGTTGCTAAGTCGAGTCATATCCTTGTACATATTGTTTTGGGACGATTGGGACTCATGGGTAAAGTACTTGTTTTATGGAGTAATGGGGAAGAATATCATTTATTACCCCCATATGTACGTTAATCTTAAAAGTGCTCCAAGTGTTTTGATTATCTTAATTCGAGTCATTAGATTAGTTTATTGTAAAGTATGTAAAAATTCAAGTGTAAGGGGAATGCCCAACCCCTATGATGTATTATTTTGGATGGTAGGGTAAGAGTGTATGCAAAAAAAAAAAAAAAAAAAAAAAAAAAAAAAAAAAAAAAAAAAAAAAAATCGGAAAAATCAAGAAAAAAAAAAATAGAAAAGGAAAAGAGAAAAAACATACGGACTACCATCCCTTTTTACTCTATGTTTATTTTATGTTTTTGTTATTTTTTATTTATTAGCTTAAGTCGAGTCTAGTCTTGGCTTACCAACGCCACATTGTAGATGTAATTAACCAAGATTGTTAACTTGTCACTAGTAAAAACTTCCTTTATCAAACAAAACCGTGTATTTCATATCCCTACACCTAACGTTACAACCCTTTAAAATACCTCTTTGATAGTTTATCCTAGGTGCTTACGCCATCTGGTGGAGGTTTGATCCTTTCCCAAGCCTATGGTAATCTATTTTGCTATGACAGGTAGTAAGAGATATCTTCCGTCTCCATATTGTAATTTATACTTTATTACACCCGAGAGATGTGAGTATCTAAACACTATTTGTGAGGTGCTAGTGTATGACCTCCGTGCTTCTCTATTGGTCGTCAAGAGTAAAATTCATGACGGCTTGGAAATGCATAATACATGACGGCATCAAAAGTAGATCAAGGCAGTCCGAGAAGAGTTTTGGCGGCGAGGTGACGGCTTCACAAGTTTGGTCTTGACGCCGTCAGACCCTATTTCCTATATATAGTTTTCTAATTTTCACATTAAAAAAGAGAGAAGTTTTGGAGAAACCCTAAGTACGAACTTGGTGCGAATTTTACAGGTTTTTCAAGGGTTCTAAGCCCTTGATACCTTTCATGTGTAATTGAGATAAGTGTTCTTTTAATTCAATCAATATGTCTATGTGTTGGTTGTCTATATCTTGTTCTTGTCATAATTCCATCATGCTAGGCTAGATCTATCTTGTGTTTTCTTGGATCTAATGAAACCTAGATGTTAATTATGTGTTGATTACTTGTTTATAATTGTTTTGGATGAATGATTTTTATGTTAGGCTTAAGAAAACTGGCAGATCTCCAATTGGTAACATGCTTGAACGTCTTAAGAAACATGAACCGATGTGCACTAGGTCTTTATTGGTTGTATTTAATGCATGAGCCACTATTTATAATCCCTATGATTGTGCTGGGCATGGTATAGGAGGAGATAAGAGCTCATAGAATTGGGGAGTTAAGTGCGCCACCCCATGAATGATATTAAGGAATACGATCCGTCATCCATGCAACTATAACAAGTAATTAATGTGTAAAAGATGTATAGGGAGTAGTGAAATCTAAGTAAACACATTTTCTCCACTTATTGCTCACAACTTTAGTATAGTTTAGTTTATTTTCATTTCTAGTATTTTATTTTGATTGCATCTTTAGTATTGGGTTAGTTGACTAGCAACTAATTCCGCCCAAATCTTTCAAACCCGAGATTTTTACTTGCTTTCTAAAAAAATATAAAAAATACAAAAATAATCATCCCTCACCTTTAGAACTAGTATTTAGGTTTTCTAATCCTAGCGACACTATTCCTAGTTGAACGATCAATCCCCCGGTACTTGTCACTTTACTATACTACAACGATCGGGTACACTGCCTGGTGGGGGTTGTAAGCTTCTCAAGATCCCTTGAGAGGTAAAGCCTGGTGCGATTCCCACGTATTAATACTCTCATTAACATATTTGTCTATGTCGTCAAAAGTCAAGTGAATTTCATTATGAAATGCGTCTCTTCCACTTTCTAGCAAGTGAAGAACACAAAGAAGATATCCAAGCTTCAAGTGTTGTCAAGCAATCACCACCTCATTTCACATATCCACTCTCGGTCGTCAACCATACTTTACCACCGTTCACCACATTGTTAAAACAAATGAAAAACATCATTGAAACATCACTTGCATTATAAAACGTTTTTAAGCATCAAAATGAGTCAAGTTAACCGCACCTCCACATTGTCTTCATATAGGCACACACTAGAACATGCACATTACAATAGTTGTTCACTTAGACTAAAATGTGAAATTTTGATTTTCTATGAATCATAATGCCTCCTCTAACTCACTACGACCACAAGGACACCATCAAGTACCTACCCAAACACCACAAAACCAAAGGTCTTACTCAAACTCAATTCGTTGTTTTCAAAGCCTTAGAAAAACGATATGTCCATAAGGGTAGAACCATTGATCCATCCTTCTTAGAAGGTACAAACCTCTACACGGAACTTGCCACAATCAACTTGAGTGTTGTTCTAGGGTTCATTTTATGCATCCGTCACCCTCTCCAAGGATGAGTATGGTCGCATGTCTATTAACTTTAGGGCTAGTAGTCATCAATACTCCTTCACTCTCGAGGAGTTTGCTCAAATCCTAGGTGTCCCAAACCATGGTACTTGCATCTACTCCGACTTGCACTCCCTCTCAACTCTTGACACACTCTTTGACCACATCCATCCCTATGATACCCCTCTTGTGTCCAAAGATGAACTTCGTGACCACCTCTTCATTAGGACCACCAACACTAGGAGAACTAGAACCAGAAATGAGGTCATCAAGGACCCATATGGAATGGAATTCAATGAACTCAAGCCCCAATTCAAGAAATGGGAAGAACTCCTTAGAGCCAATGTAATTAGCACCATAGGAAACCGGGATCACATCAATGTTTGTCTTTGCTACATGCTCTACTCCTTGTCCGTTAGGCAACCCTTCAACCTTGACTACTACATGACCAAGAGAATGACCGACATTCCCGTGCAAGGCACAACGTCTTTGCCGTATGGAATGCTCTTGACCCGTCTCTTTAGGTTCATCTCTCCCATTCCATCAACTCCTAGAGTTCTTCACCTATACTACTCTCTCATTCCATACGCTTTTGTCCCACTAAGTGTTAGGAGAATCTACAAAGCCCAAGGTAAACATTTTCCAACTTTAGGCTTTGCCCAACTCTAGGATCCCACCTCTAGAATACATTTTCCAACTTTCGGATATTCCAAATGAGTCGGCGGAGTTCAAGCAAACAAAGGGGATGTTCAAAAACATCGAGATATTTCTTGGAAAGCTCAAGAAGAAGATTGACCGTCTATGAGAGCGGGTGTGTAGGAGTGTTTGGCACTAGGTGCTATTTGAAGAATTTGGTCGTTTAAACATTACGTGTTATGTATTTGTGTGTTGGTAAGATATTTAGTACTATTTGGAACTTGTAGGAACTAATAATGATGCAGGACGACAACATTTGGCATGTTGTCAAATTTTCATGTTTATGATAATTTCACTAAGTATAGTGAAATTCGCTAGCCCCCGGTCAAAGTCCAATCGTATGCGTCCTTACAAGTCCAATTTTTGCATTTTCTAACCAGATATGAATTATATTTTTGTTTTTAGAAGTTTTCGAAAAATTTGAAAATCGTCTCGCGGGTCAAAAATGCGGACTGCCAAGTTTTTCAGGTCTGGCGAATCTGGCGGCACCCAAAAATGGGTTCCGCCAGTGTATTTTCTGGGCAATCCAGAAATGGCCCAACGGACCAGCCGGAACCCTCAGGAGGGTTCCGCCTGTGTTGTCTCAAGGTTCCGCCAGTCACCTGCAGAAAATTTTTGTCATTTTTCTTAAGTTCAAAACTTGTAAAGTGTCTAATCATTTTCTTTAGTGAGAAACATCTTCCCTTACCTCCAATAACCATACTATGACAACTCTCACTCACTAAAACAATTAGGAAGTCACTTCCCACCAAAAATTCGAATTCAAACATAACTAACCCAAGGAACCCTTTTAAAGGATCCTTCAAACCATTGGAACATTTTCAAACCAAATCGCTTCCCATGATCACAAAGCATTGAGTTCATATGTTGGTCTTTCACTCCACCAAATTCCATTGGATTGACATCAAATCATTTGAAACCTCAATCTTTGTATGGAACACATCAAATCCAAACACTCCTTCCCACAATTCTTTTTAAGTTTGATCACTTTAGAATACCCCAAAACTCACACCAACACCATTACTTCTCTCAAACCAAAGATTTGAGATGACTTAATCAAACACCTCATCCGAATCATCAAGCTAAAACCACTAGGACTAGTGTTAAACCTTGTTGCTTCAACAAAACCATCAAATCAAGCTCATCACTTGACATTTCTTCACCTATCCAAAACTTCCTTAACCTTACTACCTCAACATCATATTCAATACCTTGCAACATCAACATGACCACTATTCAAGATTTCCTCAATCTTGTTACTCCAACATCCTCTCCCAAACATGGCAATACAAACATATACACTTTTCAACCATCAAAAACTTTTTCAACCATCGATCACCAACACTTACACCAATGGAACTTTTCCATACACCACCAACATCATCACATCCACTATTGGAAACTTTTGAAAACCTATCACCTAAACCATCAAGCCCTCCATCATTGTCACTTTTTGACACCATTGCCAAAACAGAAACCCAACAACAACCAATATTTCAACCAAATGAGTCATTGGATGATGCACCTCATCCACCGTCATTGTTTGAGAGTTTGGCTTACCATTATGCTAGACCTTAAATTTTTTTTCAAATGATCAAGGTCATACACACCTACAATCATTTGTGTTTCACCCCATTTACAAAAAACCTTCATGGTAATCCTTTCGGAGAACCAAGCTTCCATCACTTTGTTCAACGATAACAACCACAAGAACCTTCCCAACACTTTGAATCTCTATTTTCTTCGTATAAGAAAATAGAAGCATCTCAATGATCTTTCACCAAGACCAACAAAACCACCACCTTTCACAAATGAATAACCAAGGTCATTGCTTAACCAAAATGAGTCTTTCGACCACAACCAACCACCACAACAAGAGTATCACAACCCAAAACCATTGTTGTTTCACCCTATCCAATAAAACGAGGTTTATCCTAAACCACATTTTGGATAGTCTCAAGTTTAGAGTCTCCAAAATGAAACAAAACCGTCTCTTTTGGAAAATATTTCTTATTAAAACCAACAAACCAAGCTTAGAGCACCAACACCACCTCAAGTTTAGAGTCTCCAAAATGAAACAAAATCGTTTCTTTTGGAAAACGTTTCACCATTTAAACCAAAACCGTGTCACCTCCACAACATTCAAAATAAAGCCCGCTACAACCCTCAACACACATTTTCATCCTTAAACAACCTTAGCCTTGTTTTTGGAAAATGTTTCTCATTAAGGAAAATGATGATTTCCTTGTAGCATTTTATGTTCTTAGTTTATTTTTGGTTTTTATTTATTTTTAAGAATTAGGATAATGTCGTCCTAAGTTCTTGTCTTTGACTTTTTAAGAGTCAAAATTCTACATGAAATGTATTTCATTTTACTACTAGGTTTGCATATATATCTTGTGTTTTAGGAACTAACCTTTCTTTTTGTAGGATCATTATCCATGTTTTCCTTCCTTGATACTCCATTTAGGGGAGTAATATTCAAGGGGGAGCATGAGTGTTGCGTTATTCCACTTCACAACTCTTAGTTGTGTTTTAGACATGAAATGCTTTCATGACTTGTCTTGTGCAACAACTAACCTTTTTCTTGTAGGTTCAAAATCCATGTCTCCTCTCTTGGCACTCCATTTAGGGGGAGTATCGTCCAAGGGGAGCAAGTGCTTACTTCCGCTTCGCTACTCTTCTTTTTGTTTTGACAAAAAGGGGGAGAATTTATATAAAAACTTGTTTCAAAATTTTTTTTGTGCTTATCACCTCATCTTTGCAAAAACAAGTTTTTATACTAACTTTATAAGACTTAACACTAAAACTAGTGACTTACTTATAAATAAAGTTTATGTTTTGTCATCAACAAAAAGGGGGAGATTGTTAATACAAATATCGCCTAAAAACGTTATTTATATTTTACGATCTTTGCTAAGTTTTGTTAATGACAAAGTATGAACTTTAGCTAAGAGTAAATCATCACTTTAAGTGTTTAAGTCTTGTTTAAACTAATGTTTACATCTCCTTTTAAACAAAACATTGTTTTTATTTCTTAAATTAGAAAGTGTCTTGTCACATCACATTTATTTCTTAAAATAGTAATGTCACATCATATTTAGGGCAAGCTTTGTCAATATTCCTTTATGGTAAGAAAGTGTGTTTGACTAACCATATGTTTGCTTGCAAGACTTATGTTTGACTAGGTGTAATGAGATGTGACCTTGTTTGGTTTGAGAGATTTATTGCAAAAACCAACTGCAGCCCTGACGGTACCCTGGGGGTACACGGGCGGAACCCATCTGAGGGTTCCGCCTGATCTGCCAGACCTGCAGAATGGTTTGCTATAAATACCAAACCATTTGTTAGTTTTGTGTAACCCCTTTAGGACATATTTTCACATACTCTCTCAACTAACTCAGTAACCTTTTGATTTGTGTGATTCTCTTATGTAGCAAGGGACTTCACAAGATCATTCAAGAAGTTACAAGCTTCAACTCTAAAGTTGCAAGTCTTGGTAGCTTGGTCATGTATAAGCTTTGGTAGTTTATACTTCATTTGTGCCATGTATGTAGAAGTAAGTGGTTAGTATTTTAGGCCTCAAAATACATAGTGTGTTGGGAGTTGTTGTACCCTTGTAAAAGAACTAACGGGAGTGGTTGTACCCTTGGTAAAGAACTCAACATCTAGCTTAGTGTCGGTAAAAATGTAAGCGACGATGGGAGTGGTTGTACCCATATAAAAGAACTCGACATCTAGCTTAGTGTCGGTAAAAGTGTAAGCGACGTTGTAAAGGTTTTCTCCACCGGTGAAAGGAGCTTGTTGATTAGTGCTTATAACTCTCGAGTTGGAAACTCGGGGCGTGGATGTAGGGCAAGGAAAAAGAGTCCTTGTAGCCGAACCATGATAAACAATCGTGTTGTGGTTTGATCGTTTCTTTCTTTATCTTTGCTTATTACATGTTGTTCTTTAGTTAGAATAGCTAGTTACATATAAAGATTTTCAAAGAACTAAACAAGTAAAGATGTGTTTATATCTTCAAACAAAAGTAAAGGATTTCAAAGAACTAAACAAGCAAAGTTAGGATCATCACAAGCAAAGCTTTTCAAAGTATGAAACTAGTAAAGTTAGAATTTTTATTCACATGAAAAGCTTTTCAAATAATCAAACATATAACATTGTGTTTATATCTTTAAGCAAACGTAAAAGTTTTTAAAGATATTCAAGTTAAAAAGAATCGAAAAAGCATTAACTATTCAACCCCCTTCTAGTTTTCCACAATTACGATAATAGATTCAATCATTCACTATTTCCAGCCATTTTCCAGCTGAGTTTATTGTCCAGCATATTTTGTTTATTGCTTTCCAAACTTTCCAAAATTCCAGCGTATTATTGCCAATTTGTCTAAAAGCCATTTCAAGGTTTGACCATGTTTCAAGATTACACTTTCAAGATTGACCATGTATCATTTATATGTAGTTAAGATAATAACATGTACTTTTCATTTTAGAAGTGTTTTAAAAATAACATTAATTAGTGTATTTAATTATTTTACATTTTGGATTTTGTTGTATCTTGTTTAGATTGTACATTATGAATATTTTATTGTACTTTTTAGTAAGAGGTGTTTTAATTGATTGTATTTAATTTGATAGTTATGCTTTTAACTGGTTGTACAATGTGAATAACTCATTGTATTTATAAGTAATGAGGTGTTTTAATAGAAGTATTAATTATGTTTTAATTTAATGTTGTAATGCTGAATTTTATGGCATTAAATATATAATTGTGTTGATATATAATTGTGTTGATATTACTTGTACCCTTAGCATTAAAAGGTGTAATGTTAAATTTTAAGGTTTGCATTAATTTTTAGGCCATCAATGGCCGAAAGTGGCTACAAAACTTGTAAATCTCTAATTGTATTGATTTTAATGTATTAAATGTCTAATTGTGTTGATATTACTTGTACTTTTAGCATTAAAATATGTAATACTTAATTTTAAGTATTTCTATATTTAGTAGGCCTAAATGCTTTATAAAATAGTTAGATGCACTCTCCCTTGCATTGTTAACAGTCATAAACGTCAAACAACTAATAGCATAAAAAATATCAACATCCAACGTAAACGTTTTAAGTTAAATATAGTAACATCAACAACCATAACCATGTAACAGTCAAGTTATTGTTTTAAAAATAATTGCATCGTTAACAGTTATAAGCGGTAAAATAGAACGTAGCATCAGCAGTTAGAAATATGAAACAACCGAGCTAATGTTTAAAAGATCTTACGAAATGGAACTCACCCCAAAGTAGTTAGATGTGCAAATCGGATTCAAATCTATCAAAAATCAAGTAGATCTGTGCACAATGATACTATAGTTAGAGTTTGTAGGTAGATCGGAGATCTGAGAGAGTGAGATATAGAGAAAAGTTCAAAATACATCCCTGTGGTATGTCAAATGATCGATTTACATCATTTTTCTTTTTTTGACTCAAAATTCATCTCTCCGTTAGTAACTTTGGAACAAATACATCCCCCAGTTAGTAATATTAGTTACTATGGAGTAACGATGCAAATAATTTTCTGTTATCTCCTAACAAGAGTTAAAATAGTTGCATCGTTAGTCCTCATTGAGTTAAAATATTTGTATCGTTAGTCCTCTTTGACTATAGAGTTAAAATATTTGCATTGTTAGTCCTCATTGAGTTAGAATATTTGCATCGTTAGTCCTCATTGACTATTCTTACGTTTTTATCCTTTTTTATTCGTTTTTCTTACGTTTTTATCCCTTTTTCTCATGTTTTTATCAGTTTTCATCCATTTTTCTCATGTTTTTATCCGTTTTTTCTGTTTTTCTCACGTTTATATCAGTGCTCATACACTTTTATTCGTTTTCGTCTATTTTTCTATGTTTTCATCCGTTTTTCTTATATTTTATCTGGTTTCATCCATTTTTTTATATATAATATGTATGAAAACAGATAAAAATATATGAATATTGATAAAAACATATGAAAACTTGACATTTGATAAAAATGTTTCTGAATCGATTTTAAATCACGATTTTGACTCCTTTCTGGTCCAAATCATCAAAAGTGTAAAACACGAAAGTTGTCCGGAATAATGTTTTACATCAAGACAAGTGAGATTTTAACCTGAAATAGTGGTTTTTACTACCAAAACTTAAGCTGTTATGAATTTGGTCGAAAATCGCTTAAGTTTTGGCAGTAAAAAGCCACTATTTCAGGTTAAAATCGCGCGCGTCTTGATGTAAAACATTATTCCGGACAACTTTCGTGTTTTACACTTTTGGTGATTCGGACGAGAAAGGAGTCAAAATCATGATTTAAAATCGAGATTTAAAATCGATTCAGAAACATTTTTATCAAATGTCAAGTTTTCATACGTTTTTATCAATTTTCATATATTTTTATCCGTTTTCAAACATATTATATATAAAAAAAATGGATGAAACCAAATAAAATATAAGAAAAACGGATGAAAACGTAGAAAAATAGACGAAAACGAATAAAAGTGTATGAGCACGGATAAAAACGTGAGAAAAACGGAAGAAACAGATAAAAACATGAGAAAATGGATGAAAACTGATAAAAACATGAGAAAAGGAGATAAAAACGGACGAAACGTAAGAAGAACGGACGAAAAAAGATAAAAACGTAAGAATAGTCAATGAGGACTAACAATGCAAATATTTTAACTTAATGAGGACTAACGATGCAAATATTTTAACTCAATGAGGACTAACGTTGCAAATATTTTAACTCTATAGTCAATGAGGACTAACGATGCAAATATTTTAACTCAATGAGGACTAATGATGCAAATATTTTAACTCTATAGTCAAAGAGGACTAACGATGCAAATATTTTAACTCAATCAGGACTAACGATGCAACTATTTTAACTCTTGTTAGGTGATAACGGAAAATCATTTGCATCGTTAGTCCATAGTAACTGATATTACTAACTTGGAGATGTATTTGTTCCAAAGTTACTAACGGATGGATGAATTTTGAGTCAAAAAAAAGAAAAAGGATGTAAATCGGTCATTTGACATACCACAGGGATGTATTTTGGATTTTTCTCTTAGATATATCTAGATAAAGTGTGTGTGTATTTTTTTTAAGAGAGAGAGAGAGTATTGTCTTTTTTTTATATAAAAATGTTAAACAACACCATAAACGACGTCGTTTTGTAAGCCTTTGTATGTTAACACCAAACGACAACCGTTAGCCCAAGAGAGTACGCAAAACGAAAATATTCATTAAACAACGTTGTTTTCACGGGGCCAAAAATGGCGTCATTTTGAACGCAAGTTAGTATAATTGGGCTTTATAATTTTAAATACAGTAAATCCTCTATAAATTAATACTCGATAAATTAATAATATTGTTAAAATTAATAATTTGTCCGGTCCCAACTTGGGACTAGTTCAAATTTGGACCCCAATCAATAAAATAATAAGATAATAATTTTTTTGAAATCACAGTTTATATATAGAGTAAATTGCAAAAATGGTCCTTCATGTTCCACGAAATTGCAAAAATGGGACCGAGACAAAATGCAGCGCAAAAAAGACATCAACATTCTGAATTTTCGCAAAATCGCCACCGAGAGGCCTTTTCCGTTAGTTTTCCCGTTAAGTGCCACGTCCATGAGGGTAGTATCGTCATTTTACCCTTTTCCCGCCAATAACTTCAGTTGCCAGTGCTTTGTTTTACAAATTTAGTCCTTTAGAGCAATACTTTATATACGGGTCTCAATTTCTTCCAAGGAGAACATTAATTTCACAGGTAAAGATCTTGAGAATGGTTAAGCTATGGCAAAATCGTGCACGCAGTACCCCGATACCTGATTTAGGAATCCTTTATAGTAAGAATACTCTGTTCCATTTTAATGTTTTCCATTTAAACTTGTTATTGTTGTCGGAAGTAATTGATGTTTTATGTGTTCCACAGATTTGAATGAAAAGGTGTTTTCTTTGCAAATCCATCACAATGGTGAATTTACCTCAAAACCAGGAAGAAGATATCTCTTTGGAGATACAGATTGGTTTGACGGAATTCACTCTAACGTTTTCTCCATGGAATTATTGGGCGAAATGTTAGAGGATTTAGGTTACTCGGATAGTACCCTTATGTTTACTCACTTTAGGATACCTGGGGAGTCACTGGATGATGGTTTGCTACCACTAAAGTCTGACGAAGATGTGAAGACACTTGTGGAGTATGTTCCTATATTTACACAATTGGAGTTGTATATTGAAACCGGTGTTTCAATTGTTGAGTGTGAGATGATGGATCGAATGATGACTAAGGGCAAGGGTGTGGTGATAGAAGAAATAGTTGATGATGATATGAATGAGGCTGCTGGAAAGGGTGTTGATGGTGAGACTGGAAACAGTGAGAAATTACTATTGTTAGAGTGGCATAAAGAGTGGCATAAGACAAGACAACCTAAGAAGGCTGGACCTGTTTTTGATACTGATTCTGACAGTGACTTCCCACCAACATTTTGTGCCGAAAAAATGATTGCAGATCATACAAAAAGGATGAGTGATGAGTTTCAATTCAGAAGGTTATTGGGAGAGATTGACCAACACTTTACTGTGGAGGATTCAAGTGAGGAGTCTACAGGTTTGCTCGATTTTGATGATGCGTATTATGATGACGCAAGTGATGAAGAGGTTGCTCAAGAATGGCATGGTGATCCATACCATTTAGTTGATGTACCTGAACCTGAAGAGATGCATGCGATTGAAGAGCCTCAAGAGATTAGTGACATGTTTGCTGAAATATATCAAGCATTGGATGAACTTGATGACGTAGTTGCAGCTGGAGAAGGAACAGAGGTGTATGCTATTTTTGCTGAACCAATTAGTTTCAGTTTGGTTCCACTTGTGATTGTTGGTGAAGAAAGGTTTGCAAATTTGGATGTTGATGGTGATGATGGTGAACAAAGAGTTCGTGATGTGGTTGTGATACCAGATGATCAGTGTGCTCTAGTAGTTGGAAATGAGGGATGTATGCCAGTTGTTGAAGGAGATGTGATTAAGGACAACGAGGTTGCTAAACAAGGAGATGAGCCAGTTCAAGTGCTTGAAAAAAATGGAGTTGGGAAAGATGGAGTGATCGCAGAGGACAAGTTTGAAGACCAAGGAAGATCAATCAAGAGGCGAAGACTGATGCCTGACAAAAAACCCAAGGTTGTTGCTGACAAGAAACCCAAGGATGATGCTGACAAGAATCCCAAGGATGATGCTAAATAATGGTTATGCTTTTATGTTTAGGTCAATAAATTGTTGTGATTCTGCTATGGTCTTTTAGTAGATCATTTATAACAATGTTTACTTTATTAATGTTTATGTATCAGTTATGTAATCTTAACTAGGTTCAATGGTTGCATAACATGTTATCAAATCTAATGGAAGCAAAAAAACTTGGCAATTTTGGGATGCCAAAAACTTGGTAACCCAAACATTTTTCATTTATTACCCAAACACGCCTAAAACACAGTTTCACATGTACTTACCACGCCTATTTAAAGCCTATACCCCGAGTAACTTCCTCATCCATCCAGTAAACAAACACAGTAAAACTATTTTGAATCAAATTTAGCAAAAGAATGTCTCAATTTGTCCTTCTTGAGGAACTCGCTGCTACTGCTAACTCAACCGAGTTACCATACCAGATGACGGTGTTTTTTGCTAGGGAGACAGAGCGTGATATCAAGTATGCCAAAGAGCTGTTTGTGGCATATCAAGAGTTGCTTGATATTGTCGTTCAAAGGAACAAGATGATCTCTGAAATGGAACTGGTGCGTCCCTCGGTGCAGATGTTCAAATGCTTGGAGTTCTTGAAGAAGCTTCAAAAGTCCGATGTTATGGAGCTTTTGGATTTGAAGAAGAAGATGGCAGAAGCGAAGCTTAAGCTCTTCAACAAGCACGCATTTGTCAAGGGACTTTAGAGTTTCTTTCATGGTCATCTTTGTTTTGATTGTTCCTTTTAAGTTTCCATCCTTTTTATGAATGTTATGTTTGAACTTTAATGATATATTATGATTTTGTTATGTTTTTGTCATCTATGTTTTGTTGTGTTGTTTTATTATGTTTTGCTTGTCAACCATTGGGTATTTTTGCAAAAGTCAACCATAATGTTATTTGCAAAAGTCAAAATTGATTGTCAATTTGGGTTATTTTGGGTATTTTTGTGCCTGCGCATTATTTTTTTGCCTTCTTTTTAGATCCATTTTGGGCAATTCTAGGTATTTTGGTGCATGTACAATCATGTGCAAAGTCAAACATGATTGTCAAAATGGGCAATTCTGGGTCCTATGTAAATATAACTACTACGAATTAGCCAACAGATCAATAAATTGTTATGCTTCTGCTATGGTCTTTTAGTGGAAGATTATGTAATCTTAAGTTCTTAACTAGTTTCAATGGTTGTCAATCAATTTGATCCATTTTGGGCAATTCTGGGTCCTATGTGCAAAGTCAAATATAACGAGTATCCAAAACAAAAGATCAAGGTAAGTTACATTTATAACCATAGCATTTACCATTCATCAAAAGATCGGGACCAAAAGGATGGGGTACATAAACCACTAAAACTAACACATCAACAAACAAACTACACTAATTGCCACAAAAATGGCCAGACACCTTCCTCAAAACAAACATCCTCCAACAACGACAACACAAACCCATTCTCATCACCGGCATCATCCACATGCAGAGGCGGCGGCAGGCCCTGGGTAGGCGGCAGCAGGCTCTGGGGAGGCGGCATCACACTCTGGTAGTCCTGGTACTCCGGCTGATCAAACGTGGTAACATAAGCCGAAGTGATGGTGGGGTTCATGGGGTTTTTCTTTTTTGTGTTTTTCAGGCTACCACCTCCAATAGGGATGTATTGGAGCACGCCGCCAAGGGTCCAGTGTCTGCGGCATGTACGGCAAAAGTGACGCGGCTGCGATGTGGTGTAGTTGTTATAGTAGCAAAACTTAGTGTCTTCTGAGAAACAACGGGGACATGGCCTTTGCTGTGGGCGTTGTGTCACAGTTGTTGTCACCAACGTTGAAGTCTCCTGGTGAGTGTTGGTGGTGGTGGTTATGATGACTGTGTTTTCTAACATTTGCGGTGAGAAGATGTGGGTTGTAGGGGGTTTATGGGGGGTAGAGGTTTGATTTTACTTTGCAGATTTAGCCATTGAGGTCTAATCACATTGATACCAAGCACAGAGGTGATTATGGCGGCAAATTTAATAAGTATGAACAGTAAAATGACGATACTACCCTCATGGACGTGGCACTTAACGGGAAAACTAACGGAAAAGGCCTCTCAGTGGCGATTTTGCGAAAATTCGGAACGTTGGTGTCTTTTTTGCGCTACTTTTTGTCTCGGTCCCATTTTTGCAATTTCGTGGAACATGAAGGACCATTTTTGCAATTTACCCTTATATATATTAGTGCTAACAAAACTATAAATTATTAATTACTAAAAATTCCATATATATTTATATATGTATGTGTGAAAGATACACTTCAAAATCTTAAGATTGTTTAGTAAAAAATGAAATTCATTGTCACTTGTTAACTTTTGTTGAACTTCAAATCTATATTGAGTTTATCTCAAATTCTTCTTATTGCTGTAAAGTGTTGTCTTCTCGTATCTTAACTACTTATAATGTAGATTTAGTGAAAGGGGAAAAGTGGAAAACTGAATTTTCAGTCAATCCCCATTTTGCCCTTCTATACTACAAGGGTGAGAGAAAATGAATTTTGTAATTAATGCTCTTATTAAAACACCCCATAACTTAAAATTACAATAATTTATTCATATGGTACAACCAATTAAAATCATCTATATCAAATTAAAAACAATCAATTAAAACACCCCTTACTAAAAAAAGTACAATAAAATTTTCACAATATACAATTTAAACAAGCTACAACATAATATAAAATATAAAATAATTAAACACACTAATTAATGTTATTTTTAAAACACCCTAAAATGAAAAGTATATGTTATTATACACATTATACAAATTAATAAAACACAAAAACTTTATACAAGCTAACAAGTTGATGTTGCATATAGTTTTGAAAACTGGACCGGACCAACGGGTTCAACTGGAAAAAACATATAGTTTTGAAAACTGGACACGACGGGTTCAGTTATTAAAAGCATGACTCGTTTTAAATCGACCCATTTTTCGACCGGAACGGTACAACCGGGTTTCAAAACATTATGTTGACATGAGCTTAAGTATCAAAGTCAATAAGTCAACAAAGTCAATAAGTCAACAAAATCAATAAGTCAACAAAGTCAATAAGTCAACACATTTAATCCCTAAATCTTCAAACTTTTATTAGATGTGGCAAAACGGGCGGGCACGGGCTAAAATGGCACGGGTTAAAACGGGCACGGGCTAAACGGACAAATTATAAATCGGGCCAAACGGGCACGGGCTAAAACGAGCAAATTATAATTCAACTATTAAAAATATTCGGAACAGTCCTAAAAACCCATTTAATTCATCTTGTAAAAAAAAAATCAAGCATCTAAGTCTTAACTATATTTAATTATTTTTTCTTAAAAAAAATAGAGTATTAAATGAATAAAAATGCAACTAATTAAATATATCTATCAATTAATTAGAGTATTAAATAATTATGCATAAAATAGTTAATAAATGAGATAAATTAAAATTAAAATAGTTGGAATGTTTTATAGTTACCAGTGACAATTGAATTGGTCAGAAAAAAATGAGAGTAATTGCTTGAAAGTTGAATTGTGTGATTCGAAAACCCATAGAATAATATCTGTTTTTATCTTTTGCCTGTAAGAGCCCATCAAATAAATGCAAATGGGCAAAAAATGCCCCAAACTTTTAAAAAAGTGTCAAAAATCGCCCAAAAATTACAAATTGGGCAAGATTTGCCACCCCTAACTTTTATTATATTTCATTTATAACCCATAAACTTTCTTTTATCACTAAACGATCTGTCGTTATAAAATCTCGTTGCTATGCACGTGTATTCGTCTAGTTACAACAAAAAATGTTAATTTTATTTTCATAAAGCGTGAATATAAATTCATAAAATTTTAATTGGATTTTTTTTTTCAAATTTAGTTTTCACCTCTAAGGAGTATACATTATAACTATTATATTACATTTGAAAATTTAAAGGTCATATATAAAACCTTTTTAAATTAATAAATTATTAATTTATCAATGTAGTAATATTTTGCTAAATTAATAAAATATCGCGATCCTAACATTATTAATTTATAGAGGATTTACTATACCACTTTAAACAGTTAAACATTAATTTATAGAGGTTTTAGGTTTTACTATACCACTTTAAACAGTTAAGCACTTTTAGCACAACAACACAAGTATTGTGGACAGATTGCGTGTGTAAAAAGTCCTATGTAAGTAAAAGAAGGAAACTATTCTTCTGTTTGGTATGTATTTTATTTTAATATTCCAAATCGTTCAAAAAAAATTTAATATTCCAATATTCAATGAGAATTAAATACTTACCATACATTCGAACCATTACCAAAAATTCCACTTCTATTACTCTTTTTTACCCCATTGGTACCACTATAAATTGTTAGAGGAGGAAATGACAAATCGACAATATCCTTCTTCTTTTCTTTTTGAACAGCATCGACAATACACTTCTATAAGCTTATTTCACAATGGGGTTACATTTGCTCACATTCATGACACTCATATCAGTTTCCATGGTTCATGGGTCAAATGTCTTTGCGACGAGAAAGTTTCTTACGAATATGCACGTTGCACCATCGACTACTATCTCGAGTCAACAGACATTGTATGACCATGTCAAAAGTTTGGTTCATGATGCTCCGAACCCACCAAAACCACCTAGTGACCCTCATCCAAGTTCATATTTTGACGCTATCAAAACGGGGGTTCCTGCTGGCTCGGACCCGATACACAATCATGATTCTCCTATACATCCAAGTGACTACCCTCATCCAAGTCCATATTTTAACGCTATCAAAACGGGGGTTCCTGCTGGCTCGGACCCAATACACAATCATGATTCTCCTATACATCCAAGTGACTACCCTCATCCAAGTCCATATTTTGACGCTATCAAAACGGGGGTTCCTGCTGGCTCGGACCCGATACACAATCATGATTCTCCTATACATCCAACTCATCGAGCCCCTCCAGCCAGATATAGCTAGGGAAGTGCTAGCAAACATTTGGTTGTCGTTTGTGATTATGAACTTGTGTCGTTTGATATGTTGAATTTTGGCTATATTGTTTAATTTTCAGCAACTGTTCATGAAAGTATTTTACTATGGTTTGAACGCACATCGCGTTTCAACTACCTAATAATATTTGGTCTACAATGGAACACTTATAATTTATGGTTTGAGTGTTTGAGATGATGATTTACGAATATAATTAATAACAATCGACATTGTTCCAATTCGGACTTGATTAGGACCAGGCCGTCAGTGGCTGGGTAATCAATCCTCCTATCAATTCAACGACAAAGGCTAAGGAAATTATACAGGATTACGATACAAAGAGAATTATATTATAGAGAAGCACGATAACATATAATCATTCATTCATACCCTTTAAGCGCATTCTGTTTATATAGCATCTTACATCTCTTACGCATGTCATAATGATATAATTACTACAATTTGAAAATAACAAGTAAAATGCTAGAAATTATAAAGAAAAAAAAAAAACAATAATAGCTTGAACTTTGAACACTACTTAATCTTGGGATGTTATTTTGGGTCAGATATGTAATAATATGGATACAAACACGACCCCAACATCATCTTTGTTTATTCGCGTAGAATATTGTACGTACGCATTGGCGCATTGTACCTAGTATCTCCCTTGTCTGTGCCGGTGTGAGACAAGGAACCTGCAACGGATACCCGCTTCAGAAAGAGTACAACAAGAAAATGAATACAAGAGAATAAGAGATACCCGCTTCTTAGTATCTCGATCAACAATATTCATTGGTCTGATACGTATAAATGAACTCTAATCAAGTATAACATACGAGAGAAAATTGGATCATGACAAATAGGGCAACTTGGACGTATGCAAATTATATTGCGAAACCACTTCTTAGCACAACTGGTATGAAAGAAGTGGTTGCATGGTTTCACAACTCGAGTCCTCTCATTCGCTTTAAACTCATCCAAACATATCACACACTCATAATTCTCGTTCTCGTATATTTGTTCCTCATCATTAAGGCTGTATACCTCTAGTCTTATCTCCATGTACATCTTCATAGCTTGATCTTCTTGTGAATCCCATGCGTTCATTCTCAAAAGCAAAAGCATAATACAAGTGATATATCGAACACGCAGCAGCCACCACACCGATAAAAACGACCATCAGTATTATCTCTACGTCATGACTAGCAATCCACTCGCCGCAATCTGACAGCAGATTTGCTTGTGTTACGTTTTTGCATGCATCGACCTGGTCAGTCATGATTTGCTTTGTGTCATGTTTTAGAGATTGTGTGTTTAAGGTGAATGAGTGTGTGGTCATATACTCATATTAAAAAAAAATATATCGTATTAATAGAGAGAATAGAATTTGGAGTCTAAAAAGCTAAGCTAAACAAACATATGAAAATAAAAAATAAGGGTAATCATATCGATAGTTTCTATTCTCGTACATTATCTTGTGTCAAAAACCAAGATTGCTAATTATCTTTTGTTTTACGTTTATCTCTCCTGTTTCTTTAATCTTTAAATTTAAAAACATAAAAATAAGTAATGTTTAATCTTTAAACTACATTTCTAAAGCTTATATTTCAATATTTTAATTACTTTCTTACACAAAGTTTTTAAAAATAGTTTCTTCAAAAGAAAAATATCTTTTTAAATGAATTATCCATTTTTTTTTTAAATTCGTCTCAATTCCGTTCTCAATCCCGAGTCATATATCAATCCCAATTTATTAAAATCGAACTGATACGATGTTAGATATAAAATATATCTAACATAATAATTATGATATGATATATATGATATGATGGATATGATGTTGTTGTCCTCTCAAATAATTATGAAAACTTGCCAACGTCAATTGCTAAACGTACAAAACACTAACCATAATACCTCTACTATAACTATTTGCTTTAATAAATTTCGCTGCATACATATGCACACGCCTAATAATTTATTTATCCTTTCTAAGAAAAAGATGATCGTATTTGAAAGGAGTTCAATGTCCATCAAATCTTTTCATTTTTCATTAAATTTTAATTTGACATCATATTGTTGTTAGAAAATTTTGTGAGCAACACATAACACTATTGATCGGCACCATCGGGTTGGCAACTTAAACCGGTCCGAGTTACTAATCCTATTTTTAGCCAAACATATTAATTTTTACGTTACTCTCAACTAATTTATGTCATATATATTTAGTTTACCAATCAACTTCTAACTGAGTGCCACTGACACATATGCTTGTCAATCGGCATTCAAAGAGCCGCATGATGTCAGAATTCTCTGCCGATCTAAACTTAAATAAATATAGAGTATGTTTCACAAAACTAAGAAGCAGTATCTTAAAGTAGCGTTTATTCAACCTTTTTCTGTAGCATTTGTATGACTAGCGTCTAAACAATATCCAAATCATCATAACTACTTGCCAAACAAGCTTTATATTTAAAATATTAACCGTTACTCCCTCCAAAACGTTCGTCAAACGTACCCATAGTATAGGGGTGTTCACAAATCGACACACAGTAACCGAAAACAGAAACCGAACCGAATTGAATAAAACCAAATTGATTTTTTACAAACCGAATTAAATATCCGGTTTTTGGTTTGGATACAGTTTTGGCAAAATGTAAATCGATCTGAAAACCGAATTCACATAAACATATATATCTTTTATATATTTATATACATAAAAAATAATTAAAACTCTTTCTTATTATAAATATAACATTTCTTAAGCTTGAAAATTTTTATGTTTCAAAAAACTATATAAGTATATGAAAAAGAATATATAGATTATGTAATTCGGATCAACCCGAAAATCAAACCGAGTTTAAATTCGGTTTTCCATTCAGTTCAGTCCAATTTGAATTCAATTCAGTTCAGTTCATTTTTCGGTTTTATCTAAACAAATATTTTAACTGAAACGAATAAACTGAACAACCCAATAACCAATAACCGGATCAATGAATACCACCGCCGAATATTATGCCACAGTATTCAGCATTTGCATGTGAGCCCGTCATATATAAGCTCACCCTAACTATCACCAGCCCATATCTTGGCCCATTTCACAACCCACCAAAACCCTAAAACCACCACTTTCTCTTTGCACTTTGCAGCTTCCATTTTCCAAACCAGCACGTACAATTCTCACCAGAAACAAAATGAGTCGTGTGGCAGCAGGTGGTAAAGGCGGGAAAAAGAAGTCAGCCACATTCGTGATTGACTGTGGGAAGCCAGTTGAGGACAAGATCATGGAAATTGCATCACTTGAAAAGTTTCTTCAAGAAAGGATTAAAGTTGGTGGCAAAGCTGGTAATCTTGGTGATTCTGTCACTATTTCCCGCGAAAAGAATAAGATTTCTGTTACTGCTGATTCCAACTTCTCTAAAAGGTACTTCAGGTTTTTTTTTTTTTTTTTTTTTTTTTTTTTTTTTTTTTTTTATTATTATTATTTTTATAAACTTTTTACTTTTTTTTTTGTTTGTTTTGTTAATTTATTAGACTTAAATCATTTGTAGCACTCAAACATCCTTGAATACCATAAATTTACTGTAATGCTGTTGACACATTGATTGTTTTGTATAATAGTGTTGGGTTTGAAGTTTGTTGTATCTATAAGAAGCTCTTGTTTGTTGCTATGATTATCAACTCAATAGGAAACTAAAACAGTAGTGTCTCTATGGGTAGTGAATTGAATGTGGTTTCTGACTCATGCTAGATCCTACTTTATCCGAAAATGGAGAGATTTGGGATATGGTTATTCGCGTTTAACTATGTACACGAATAAACATTTCAATTAGATAGAAACAGACAAATTCCTTTTGACAAATTTCTTCACATTCATATAATCACTAGATGGATTATGTTTTCTAAACTGTAAACTCCATCTCGGAAATGCTATCTCTACATATCAAGTCAGCTAATATAGCCTTAACATTTGACTACTATGTGGGATGCTTATTTATTTTGTAGTTCCATGATCTGATTCTCATGTACAAATAATAACACATAATGATTATATGGTGCTGTTTGGTTACAAAATTATTACTGTATGATAGAGGGAATTGCAAAAATCGTCCCTAAAGTATGGCCAAATTGCACGTTTCGTACCTGAACTTTCGAAAGTGCAAGGATCGTCCCTGTGGGAAACTTTTGGGGCAAAAATCGTCCCTGGCCTACTTCAAATTACTAGAATACCCCTGCCAAACTTTAGGGACGATTTTTGCAATTTCTCTTTTTCAGATTTTTACTCAAATGGTCCCTGTGCTTCGCTGGGCATTACAAATTTAGTCCTAACTTTTTTTTTTAATTTATTTATTTAACTATTAATATTAGTATTATTTTTTTTATACGATTTCGTCCGTTTTTGTCCGTTTTTCTTTCGTTTTTGTCCGTTTTTCTTACGTTTTTGTCCGTTTTTCTCACGTTTTTTTCGTTTTCATACGTTTTTGTCCGTTTTTCTTACGTTTTTGTCCGTTTTTCTCACGTTTTTTTCGTTTTCATACGTTTTTGTCCGTTTTTCTTACGTTTTTGTCCGTTTTTCTCACGTTTTTTTCGTTTTCATACGTTTTTGTCCGTTTTTCTCACGTTTTTTTTGTTTTCATATGTTTTTGTTCGTTTTTGTCCGTTTTTCTCACGTTTTTTTCGTTTTCATACGTTTTTTTCGTTTTCATACGTTTTTTTCGTTTTTCTTACGTTTTTGTCTGTTTTTCTCACGTTTTTTTCGTTTTTATCAGTTTTTCTTACGTTTTTTTCCGTTTTCATACGTTTTTCTTCCATTTTTCCACTTTTTATCGTTTTCATACGTTTTTGTCTGTTTTTCTCACGTTTTTTCTGTTTTCATACGTTTTTGTTCGTTTTTCATACGTTTTTGTCCGTTCTTTTTACGTTTTTTTCCGTTTTGGATGAAGTCTAAAGATTTTTTCTTTTAAAAAATAAAATTCTTTTCGAAATTTTTTTTCAAAAACTTTTTTTTCTATTTTTTTTTAAAAAAAAAAAAATCTACAACTTTTTTTTCGAAATTTTATTTTCTAATTCTTTTTTTCGAAAAAAAAATTTCAAAACATATTTATCGAAAAAATTCTTAAAATATTCGAAAAATAAAAGTATTTTTTTCGAGTTTTTTAGAAAAAATTTAAAAAAAGTCTAAAAAATATACTTTTTAAAAAAATCGAATAAATATTTTTTAGAAAAAATATTTTTAAAAAATATTTTTTTAGAAAAATTTTGGAATTATTTAAATTTTTTTCGAAAACATGTTTTTTAAAATTCAAAAACATTTTTACAAATTTTTTTTCGGAAACCTTTTTTTATTTTATTTTTCAAAATTTTTTTTTTGAAAATTTTTTTTGGAAATTTTTTGTTGGTGATGGACAGTGTAAACACGGACGAAAAAGTGGAAAAATGGAAGAAAAATGTATGAAAACGGAAAAAAACGTAAGAAGAACTGATAAAAACGTATGAAAACGAAAAAACGTTAGAAAAACGGACAAAAATGTAAGAAAAACGAACAAAAACGTACGAAAGCGGAAAAAAACGTAAGAAAAACGGACAAAAACGTATGAAAATGAAAAAAAGTGAGAAAAACGGACAAAAATGTAAGAAAAACGGACAAAAACGTAAGAAAAACGAACAAAAACGTATGAAAGCGGAAAAAAACGTAAGAAAAACGGACAAAAAAGTATGAAAACGAAAAAAACGTGAGAAAAACGGACAAAAACGTAAGAAAAACGAACAAAAACGTATGAAAACGAAAAAAACGTGAGAAAAACAGACAAAAACATAAGAAAAACGAACAAAAACGTATGAAAACAAAAAAAACGTGAGAAAAACGGACAAAAACGAACAAAAACGTATGAAAACGAAAAAAACGTGAGAAAAA
The DNA here is from genome assembly GCA_030686995.1 of Artemisia argyi. Taxonomy (NCBI): domain Eukaryota; kingdom Viridiplantae; phylum Streptophyta; class Magnoliopsida; order Asterales; family Asteraceae; genus Artemisia; species Artemisia argyi. The sequence goes on from JARVZY010011820.1 coordinate 28,322, forward strand.
CGGACAAAAACGTAAGAAAAACGGACAAAAACGTATGAAAACGAAAAAACGTGAGAAAAACGGACAAAAACGTAAGAAAAGCGGATAAAAACGAAAGAAAAACGGACAAAAACGGACGAAATCGTATAAAAAAAATAATACTAATATTAATAGTTAAATAAATAAATTAAAAAAAAAAAGTTATGACTAAATTTGTAATGCCCAGTGAAGCACAGGGACCATTTGAGTAAAAATCTGAAAAAGAGAAATTGCAAAAATCGTCCCTAAAGTTTGGCAGGGGTATTTTAGTCATTTGAAGTAGGCCAGGGACGATTTTTGCCCCAAAAGTTTCCCACAGGGACGATCCTTGCACTTTCGAAAGTTCAGATACGAAACGTGCAATTTGGCCATACTTTAGGGACGATTTTTGCAATTCCCTCTGTATGATATTACTATATTGGTGTTTCAGGCTCATTTTTTTATCGGTCCTTGTTTATGCAGTTGTTGTTCTCTGTTTTTTCTTTCTGTTTTTTACATTCTTAACCTCTTCAAATGCAGTGATCATAATTTCTTCTATATTTTGCCAGGTATCTTAAATACCTTACAAAGAAGTACTTGAAGAAGCACAATGTCAGGGATTGGCTTCGTGTGATTGCTTCCAACAAAGAGCGTAATGTTTATGAGTTGCGGTACTTCAACATTGCTGAAAATGAAGGTGAGGAGGAAGATTGAGCAGAGTTCATGTTTAATGGACTTTCTTTGCATGG
>JARVZY010011821.1:0-26290 GCA_030686995.1 Artemisia argyi
GAATACTCTTTGTTTCACACTCTGCTGCCAAGTCTGCACCAAGAATATGGCCGGAGCCTTATCCTTAGGCGCGGCTTCCTTCTTGCTGCCCTTGGCGGCTCCACCCTTTTGGCTGCCATTCTTGATCTCCTTCACCATGTGTGCTAGCTAGGCGGATCTGACTGCTTCCTCAATTTGCTTCTTCAACTGGAAACACTCATACGTGTGGTGTCCCCTTTCCCTGTAGAAGTCGCAGTACATTTCCTTGTTCCTTAATTTTATTGAGCTTGCCATGGTGGGTGGAGCTGTAAACTTGACTGAGTTCATTGCCAAGATTTCCTTTGGTGTTTTTGTGAGGGGCGTGAATCGATCACTCCGCCTCCGGTCTGCCCTAGAGCGTCCCTTGAACTTCGTCTTCCATTCAAAAATATCTGGATGTTGGCTATCCTGGATCCGCCTTCATGAGGTTTCCACGAGGAGCGGTCTTGCTTCTTCCTTAACAAGTTTGTTGCGGCTGTTTCACCGCGGAGAAAAGCTGCGGTTACCTTCCATATTTCATTGACAGTTTTTAGGATATTGTCGTTGAGTCTTCTCATCAGCTTCGGATTATTTATTTCGTGCATAAAGCCCGAGATTCTCATACACTCCGGAGCGCCCTTCACATGCATGCTTTCAGCCTTAAAACGGTCAATAAATGCTCTTGTTGGCTCCCCTTCCCTTTGCTTGATGTGGTGGAGTTCCACCGGATCCTTGGTGTACTTCCTTTGCTGGAGGAAATAGGATATGAAGCTTTTCCGGAGGTCCTGAAAGTTATCGATGCTTTCTCATGGCAGTTCGTCAAATCACATGCTTGCCTGACCCATGAGAGTAGAGTTGAACATGTAAAACCAGGTAGGCATGGTCCACTGCTCTACCTTAGCTACAGTACATAAAATTTTCAGGTGTTCTTTTGGGTCCCTGGTCCCGTTATAGGTTTTGACATTTGAGGCCATCCGGGTCTTCTTTGGGAATTCAAAGTTCCTGATCCGTTGTGTAAAGGGGTCTGTATCCTCAATATCGTATGGACGATAGAGGTCATCTGCATCACCTTCGTTCTTTCTGGATCTGGATTTCCAGTGTCCCCCAGCACTGTCCTCGCTTTCCAGCGGTGTCAGTTCCGTTTGTCGTCCGGGGTCATAGTATGCAGCTCTGTCTCTGGCGCCTCTCTCCCTTGAGTGGGGGGCATGGCTTTGGTTGGGCTAGGGGTTCTCCTCTCGTGCCTTTCCGAACTCCTTTCAGCTGAGTACAACCTGTCCCGCCTATTGTGTCTTGTCTCAGCTCTTCGCTCTTTTGAGCGCGCCTTTTGGACTTGAGCTGGGAAAACACCTTCGACCTGTTCTCCCCTAGACGCGACCTGACGTCTTCTTGTCTTTCCCCTAGGCGGGTAAAAATAGCTGACCAGGGATATTTTGTTCTCTCAAAATCTTCTTGGGAGGGCCTCGTCTCTCCGCTGCTGAGTCTAGAAAAGGCGCTTTGGGAGTAGGAATACTCGGAAGGTCTAGACCTAACACTAGGACTGGCTTTTCGCTTCTTTTTAGCCCTTTTCTCTCCCAAGGATCTTGACTCAGAGTTTCGAGATTGTTCTCGAGACCGCGAATTTTTCGGTTCTTCATTATCGAAATTAAGGCGAGTTTGCACCTGCCTTAACTTCTCCTGATGAACCTTTTCGGCCAACAAGGGCAACAGTTGGTCGTAATTCTTATCGCAGAACTCCCTTATTGCTTCATGTGGCAGCGGGCAAGAGTGGTGCTCCCCTATTCCTTGGCTCTATGGATGGTTTGAATATGTCGACGGGTAAGGTTAATGTTGAGCAAATGATAAATGTTTCTGCCCCGTTTTCCTTTGCAAACATGGTTGGTACTGATTCTAGTACTCGAAAGGAAGAAAAAAATGGTAGGTCCACACAGTGAAGGTGATACATCTATTGGTGTTGCTCTTAAGTCACAAAATTTTGGTACGAATACGACTATGGATTCGATTACTGAAGTTGCGTGTACGATTTTCGAAGAGGCACTTCATGGTGTTTCTTATGCTAATACTTCAATACATTTAAATGTTAAAGCGGTTAATACACCCGCGACTAATTCTAATGTGGATGCCCCCTCGACTTATGCTTCTAAAATCAGCCCTTCGTCTTCTAGTAAAGCTAATTTACCCATCTTTTGTTTGCAATATAAACATCACCACACATGAAAATTTTATATTAAGCGTTCCATTAATTTCATAGATCAAAATGTCTGTCATCTCCGAAAGAGATAGTTAACCAGCTTTCCCGGATTCAAGTTATATCAAAGCCCTTTAGTAGTTATCGTCCCCTTCCTCTGACAACCTCTCATTTCTGACTACTCACCGGGTAAAAATCGCGTATCAAGTTGATGTTCCCCTAAACGTTACAAACTAGTTATTATATTTCCTTTTTCCAAAAAAATAGATTTCTCAATTCTTTTTAATAGTGAAAAATTATGAGGTTCCACTCATTGGCAAAAATTGCATCTTACATTACCTTTTTCTTTGTCAATTTTGCAGACAATTTATTAAAAAGTCACATTAAATATGTAAAAGGTCTACAAAGCAAATTCAATATGTTAAAAGAGAAAAAAAAAAGAAGAAAAGATAGATGCCACGATTACAAAAAAATGAAGCTAATCATAAGCCATTATAATATAAACTAGAAACCCAAAAAATTGAGAAGGCTACATATTCATTAATTCTACAAAAAATTGAAACTACATATATCTATTGATACAAAAGCTATCCTTACATAAAAGATATTTGCTCCCTCTAAAAGAGTTATATTTACTCCCTCTACCAGCAATTCTCTAGATTACAAACTAGGATATTACTTGGTACTACATAATTGCAACACCAAGTAATCATCTGTCCGATTTGTAGACACCATTATCGTATGTTACATTCCTTCATACCGGAATATGGTTTACATACGCAATGACAAGATCTTCATGTCAAATGAAACAAGGGAGAAGAACGATGGATCTTTCAAGAGCAGTTTCATGCTCAAAACACCTACAACATTCGGCGATGAAACCATATTCACAAGTTATAATATTTTATAATATAATTTGTGAATATGGTCTAATTGTCGATGATCCATCGAGCTCTCACACTCACATTTCATTGGAAACGAAACTTTTGTCACTGAACTTGACAAGATACTTTTGATGGTCACCCTGGCCATAAATTATCACTATTTGGTAAAGTTAATAGTTTTGCATAAAACTTTTGATCAAAACGATAAATATGATGAAATTATCTGACAATGCTAAAAAGAACCACAACAACAGCCATAGATGATTCAGGACTTAGAGAGTGGTGAATCATTACTTTCATAGAAACCCGCCATGAATGTAAATGAGAAATCCAATGTGGTGAAGCCGATCTTGGTGCCCCAAAGACATGATACGAAAATCAGTGTGTTAACCTCAAAAGAGATTGGTGGCTCAGAGAGCGGTGAATCATCACGATCTTCAGCAGCTTTAGTGACAATAAACTATCAATAATGAATCCAAGTTCTTCCTCGATTAATGGAAAGCAGCATGATAAATCTGGATGTGTCATCTCCATGAATATTTATCAAGATAAGTTTACTGGAATCCCACAACACCCTCTTTTAGTCCAGAATCATTTCCACCTGAGCAAAACTGGTGCCTGTAGCATCACACAGGTGTGGAAGTTCAGTCCATTTAGCCACCTTAAGATCATTGACATCCACAACACAGAACCTTAATTCCTCCAAGTTTCTTCCAAACCGTGTTCCCTTTGCTAAATGCATGGATCCTTTGCCAACCTCTTGCCCTTTGTCATCTATAAGCATAACACATTGTCCACGCTCATGTTTGAAATAACTTGTGGGGGAAAGATTGGCGAATGTCTTTGAGCTTTCGCGGCCACATGTCTTTGAGCTTTCGCCCAGGGGCCTTGATATCTCTGTGGTGGGTCTCATGGGAAGCAGACATGGATGGGTTAAGGAATTTGTCAACTGCGCTTTCAGGTGAGTTAGAGACCGGGTCTGTTCCTGAACCATTTTTTTGTAGGCTGAAGCAGTGTCGCCATTCACGAAATACCCATCTTTCGAGAAATAGGTAGAGTAGGATAAGGTGGACCGTTCAAGGAATTCCTGAACCCTACAAAGTTACTAGCTTCAATACACTTGCATCTGCAAGAAAATGAAATGAAATGACGTGTTTATACAATAGAAATCAAATAGTATTATCAAGAAGAATATACAAAAACAAGTATGCAGAAAAAAATTGTGCAAGAACCCTTCCAAAAAAATTTGTGCAACACCCATTTCAAAATCCTAGGTCTGTTTCTGTCTGTGTTTAATAAGAAGTCATCATAAATATATATTATCACAAGAACTATTTGCAAGATTTGAATTGCTGATCTACTCAACACAAGACCCGTTTTGACCCATAATCTAGCTGACATATTTTTCCAAGTATTCTATTAAATCCCCACTAAAAGTATACCTCAGAGCTAAAAAGGTAATTTACCCTTTTATAATCGGTTCGATTCTTGCTCTCATTTTTCATGTCGTCGCCAATGGTTTGTTATTTTGGCTTGACTTTGGGCTTGAAGGAGTTGCTTTGGCAGTTGTTGTTACGGACTTGTGTACCTATTGTCAATGAAGATATAAGCAATTATTTAGTAAATTCTAGTGAATGATGCAACTAAATATTTCAATCAATGCATTATAATCTTATGATGGAAGTAATACATTTGCTCCCCAAAGGATCCTGAAAAACATGAATACAGTATAACCAATCGTCGTAGAAAGTACACTAACAATTGAAATATATGTATATAAAATTATAAACAGATTATGTAAAACAAGGGAGGGAGGTTATACCAATTCTTACCAATTTCTTTAGAGACTTTCTGAGCCATAGGAGGTTCTTTATAAAATTTGTGATTTGAGGTGTAAAATTGTGGAGCTGGAAATGCCTGGTTAATATGCCATTTCAATTATACACAAGTAGGTAAAATCATAGATTTGATAGAAAGTAGCTATAACTTAAAGAATAATATACTCCGAACCAAAAGAAATATAAAAGCATCATCTAGGATAAAGAAAGTAAATACAAATAGTTTCAACTCATAATATAGTAACTATTATTGAAAGTTCAAAGGTCGGTAGATCCAACCCATTTGAACATGTTAGCTTGCTATTGCCTAATCAACTAAATTTGTCACTTACGCAAAAGATGTGTTCAAATAATGGTATATCATGACGCAAACATTTAAAAAATAATAATTGCGAGTTCTGCCAAGTGGTTAACTTTCCGACCATGAACTCTACCCAACAATTATAATTCTGTGAAAAACATTATATGAAAATTTGCGTGGTAAAATAATTTAATTAAATTACATATTATTTATCCACACATGAAGTAGCATGTGTCATTCAATTAAAAAATATCCATCCCAAAATACTCCCGCTCCCAATTCATTTCCATTAGTACAATTCAAAAGTAACGTTATGTTCGCCTGAGCGTTCAAAGCAAATATAAATCAAAATGAATCACACGAAAATATTATTATAAATTAGTTATAATAATGGAAAAAGACTAGAATGGAAGTAATATGGGATCGAAATTCTGGACTGAACCACACACACTACACCTTTATCATCACTTATTTGATTGCAAGTATTAAATGATCTTTTGCCCTTCATGCGTCCGAGATTAGAATGTTCTATGACTATTTCCTTAACTTCGAGCTCTATAGTTTCACAAATGTTTGTCATTCTTAAAGTTTTTTTTTGATAACCATGGTTTTCAACCTTTTGACTGACTAATGCACGGGGTTCAAACCCACCGCCACACATGCTCTAATTGGGTAAAGCTCTCCCTTTTGAGGAGGTTGGGCGCGGCCACTTTAGGGTTGTTAGCACCTAGCAATAATTGAACATGAGACCTCTCACATCTTAGAGTGATAGTCAGAAGTTCTTTTGCCAGCGGATCACCCGTGAGTGGTTATTCTTAAAGATTTTGGGTGTTCATACTATCTACTTTTCTACTAATTATTAAAATACCATCCGTGTACAAGTAATGTGTTAAGATTTTGTTAGCAAGGCATTTAAAATAATCAAATCCGCTTGTTGTTTGCGGGGAAGCGGATCTATCCACATGGATAGATTACCGTAATCTATAGAAGGGAACTAACTAATATGACACACCACAATCAAAAGTTTACGTCTTTAAAAAAAAGAAAAAAAGGTTAATACTTGTGAAACGTCGGTCAAGATTGCAAGGGATCCATATTAACCAAACAAATTATTCTTCATCAAATCAAAGGAAGTAACCAATCATTTCCTCTTACGTAACCACTTATAAATTTTTAAAAAGTTGGACACCCTAAGTGCCTGGAAAGGGACCCCCTACTATGTAATTAAATTGATCAACATCATCAAAACAACGACTAGCTACACTTTCCGCAAAAATTTCATAAAACTTCAGTGAATTATAAATATGTGATTCTAAAAATGAAACCCCAATAATTCATGCATGTATAAGTATTTAAACATGATTGCTGCTGATCAAGAATGAAGAGACCTTTTCGCCCATCATTTGAAGCAAGATGAGACGAACTATGACGTTTCCTCATCTTTAACCTTTTCCAATTATATATCTTAAATTCTACCATGTTTTTGGTTAAAATGGTACAGAATTATATATGTGGCTACACTGTACTCTTAAGTAAATTTCAAATTTATAGTTAACGCATCAGGGTAAATTATTTATTTTGTTAATTAGCTTGTTACTGTTATCAGCAAGTTTGTTAGATTTTTCTAACGAAAAGTGTATACACCTTTGGTAGTGTACAATGTACATAATGGTGAACATTAGATTTAATTTAAATGACCCATAACACATGGGGAAAAGAACATGGTCTAAGAGCTATCAAACAAGAAGTTTCTACTTAATTAAGAATGCACGGTTACACTCACTAGAGAGTAACCATATAGTGGTTATAGTAGGTTTAAGGTTTTACCGCTACTAAGTAAAGATAAAGAAAACATTAGTCATTCTACATAAACATTGGAAAAACTGTTGGTTTAACAAGAACGATCAAGTCCTTAAAATGTATAGGGACTCGGTAATTCTATAGACGTTATTGTGACATGTCAAAAGGGAATGAACAAGTTTTTTAAAAAGTAGTCTGCGGATCGCATCATCACACAAATTACCGTCAGCATTTACTATAGTTTACTAGCAACAACAAAAAGTTCCAATAACCTACAAACAAATAAACTTTTCAGCTATTCTCCCAAGAAGCCCATAAAATAAGCTTACCCAAACATCCCCTAAATAAGCTAAATCAAGAGAATGCTATACTAATTACTGACACAAATATTACAAAATTGAATAGAAAATGAAGACGTTGGTGTATTGATTGATTACCTTGTTGATGGATTGAACATGATTGCTTTTGATCAGGGGACAAATTTGATGAAGTTTTAGAAATAAGTGTTTTTAGGGTTTGAAAACTAGGGGTAAATTGAACAATTGTTGTATGGATTGGTGTTGGTTAGAAAGAGTTATATATAGGCATTAGTAATATTTGCATTTAATGTTATGTAATATGTAATATGATGTAATGTTATACCTTGATTGGGGAAATTCTATATTTATGAATTCAGAACACGATAATATAATATTCCACCAGGTGTATTACTACCTTAACACCCTCCTTTGCCACCATTCGACATTCCACCAGGAAAACTATGTCACTGTGCAAGGTCACTACTCCACCCTTGGTGGGGAATTTTAGCATGCCATGGGCCGTAGAAGGGATGATTTTGAGCAATCGTATCCCCAGCTTGCCGATTATCCTATTGTATTGGGATGGCGACCTGACAACTATGAAGAAATTCATCCACACACTAGCTGAATTTTCCTCATCCCCCAATGTTACCTCCAAGAGAATTTTCCCTAATGGCCATGATATCTCGCTTCTGAAACCGAGGAGTGGTGTTGTGGTGGGAATCATATTCTTTATGATTTCTAGGCTAAGACAATTAAAGCAGTGCTCATAGAGTACCTTGAGGCACTTCTGTTGTCCACATACTTCGTGTGCATGCGGTGTCCGCCCACTTCAGTCTTTATCACCAACGGATGGTCATCCCAACCTTACTATTGGGGGAAAGATACCTCCAAGTTTGGTTCTTCATGAGGGAATACTCTTTGTTTCACACTCTACTGCCAAGTCTGCACCAGGAATATGGCCGGAGCCTTATCCTTAGGCGCGGCTTCCTTCTTGCCGCCCTTGGCGGCTCCACCCTTTTGGCTGCCATTCTTGATCTCCTTCATCATGTGTGCTAGCTAGGCGGATCTGACTGCTTCCTCAATTTGCTTCTTCAACTGGAAACACTCATACGTGTGATGTCCCCATTCCCTGTGGAAGTCGCAATACTTTTCCTTGTTCCTTAATTTTATCGAGCTTGCCATGGTGGGTGGAGCTGTGAACTTGACTGAGTTCATTGCCAAGATTTCCTTTGGTGTTTTTGTGAGGGGCGTGAATCAATCACTCTGCCCTAGAGCGTCCGTTGAACTTCGCCTTCCATTCAAATATCTGACTGTTGGCTATCCTGGATCCGCCTTCATGAGGTTTCCATGAGGAGTGGTTTTGCTTCTTCCTTAACAAGTTTGTTGCGGCTGTTCACCGCGGAGAAAAGCTGCGGTTACCTTCCACATTTCATCGACAGTTTTTGGGATATTGTCGTTGAGTCTTTTGATCAGCTTCGGATTATTGATTTCGTGCATGAAGCCCGAGATTCTCATACACTCCGGAGTGCCCTTCACATGCATGCTTTCAGCCTTAAAACGGTCAATAAATGCTCCTGTTGGCTCCCCTTCCCTTTGCTTGATGTGGTGGAGTTCCACCGGATCCTTGGTGTACTCGTTTTGCTGGAGGAAGTAGGATAGGAAGCTTTTCTGGAGGTCTTGAAAGTTATCGATGCTTTCTCATGGCAGTTCGCATGACCCGTGAGAGTAGAGTTGAACATGTAAAACCAGGTAGGCATGGCCCATCGCTCTACCTTAGCTGCATTACATAAATTTTTCACGTGTTCTTCTGGGTCCTGGTCTCGTTATAGGTTTTGTCATTTGAGGCCATCCGGGTCTTCTTTGGGAATTCAAAGTTTTTGATCCGTTATGTAAAAGGGTCTGTATCCTCAATATCGTATGGATGATAGAGGTCATCTGCATCACCTTCGTTCTTTTTGGATTTAGACTTCCAGTGTCCCCCAGCACTGTCCTCGCTTTCCAGCGGTGTCGGTTCCCTTCGTCGTCCGGGGTCAGAGTATGCAGCTCTGTCTCCGGCGCCTCTCTCCCTTGAGTGGGGGGCATGGCTTTGGTTGGGCTAGGGGTTCTCCTCCCCTGCCTTTCCGAACTTCTTTCAGTTGAGTACAATCTGTCCCGCCTATTGCGCGTCTGGCCTCAGCTCTTCGCTCTTTCGAGTGCGCCTTTTGGACTTGAGCTGGGAAAACACCTTCGACCTTTTCTCCCCCAGACGCGACCTGACGTCTTCTTGTCTTTCCCCTAGGCGGGTAAAAACAGCTGACCAGGGATATTTTGTTCTCTCACAATCTTCTTGGGAGGGCCTCTTCTCTCCGCTGCTGAGTCTAGAAAAGGCTCTTTGGGAGTAGGAATACTCGGAAGGTCCAAACCTAACACTAGGACTGGCTTTTTGCTTCTTTTTAGCCCTTTTCTCTCCCAAGGATCTTGACTCAGAGTTTCGAGATTGTTCTTGAGACCGCGAACTTTCCGGTTCTTCATTATCGAAATCAAGGTGAGTTTGCACCTGCCTTAAATTCTCCTGATGAACCTTTTCGGCCATCAAAGGCAACAGTTGGTTGTAATGCTTATAGCAGAACTACCTTATTGCTTCATGTGGAAGCGGGCAAGAATGGTGCTCCCCTATTCCTTGGTTCTATGGATGGTTCGAATATGTCGACGGGTAAGGTTAAAGTTGAGCAAATGATAAATGTTTCTGCCCCGGTTTCCTTTGCAAACTTGGTTGGTGCTGATTCTAGTACTCGAAAGGAAGAAAAAATGGTAGGTCCACACAATGAAGGTGATACATCTATTGGTGTTGCTCTTAAGTCACATAATTTTGGTACGAATAATACGACTATGGATTCGATTACTAAAGTTGCGTGTACAATTTTCGAAGAGGCACTTAATGGTGTTTCTTATGCTAATACATCTATACATTCAAATGTTAAAGCGGTTAAGACACCAGCGACTAATTCTAATGTGGATGCCCCCTCGACTTATGCTTCTAAAATCAGCCCTTCGTCTTCTAATAAAGCTAATTTACTCATCTTTTGTTTGCAATATAAACATCACCACACATGAAAATTTTATATTAAGAGTTCCATTAATTTCATAGATCAAAATGTCTGTCATCTCCGAAAGAGATAGTTAACCAGCTTTCCCGGATTCAAGTTATACCAAAGCCCTTTAGTAGTTACCGCCCCCTTCATCTGACAACCTCTCATTTCTTTGACTACTCACCGGGTAAAAATCGCGTATCAAGTTGATGTTCCCCTAAACGTTACAAACTAGTTATTATATTTCCTTTTTCCAAAAAAATAGATTTCTTAATTCTTTTTAATAGTGAAAAACTTTGGGTTCCACTCATTGGCAAAAATTGCATCTTACATTACCTTTTTTTGTCAATTTTGCAGACAATTTATTAAAAAGTCATGTTAAGTATGTAAAAGGTCTACAAAGCAAATTCAATATGTTAAAAGAGAAAAAAAAAGAAAAGATAGGTGCCACGATTACAAAAAAATGAAGCTAATCATAAGCCATTATAATACAAACTAGAAACCCAAAAAATTGAGAAGGCTACATATTCATTAATTCTACAAAAAATTGAAACTACATATATCTATTGATACAGAAACTATCCTTACATAAAAGATATTTGCACCCTCTAAAAGAGTTATATTTGCTCCCTCTACCAGCAATTCTCTAGATTACAAACTAGGATATTACTTGGTACTACATAATTGCAACACCAAGTAATCATCTGTCCGATTTGTAGTCACCATTATCGTATGTTACATTCCTTCATACCGGAATATGGTTTTCTTACGCAATGACAAGATCTTCATGTCAAATGAAACAAGGGAGAACAACGTTGGATCTTTCAAGAGCAGTTTCATGCTTAAACACCTACAACATTCGGCGATGAAACCATATTCACAAGTTATAATATTTTATAATATAATTTGTGAATATGGTCTAATCGTCGATGATCCATCGACATCTCACACTCACATTTCATTGGAAATGAAACTTTTGTCACTGAACTTGACAAGATACTTTTGATGGTCACCCTGGCCAGAAATTATCACTATTTGGAAAGTTAATAGTTTTGCATAAAACTTTTGACCAAAACGATAAATATGAAGAAATTATCTGACAATGCTAAAAAGAACCACAACAACAGCCATAGATGATTCAGGACTTAGAGAGTGGTGGATCATTACTTTCATAGAAACCCGCCATGAATGTAAATGAGAAATCCAATGTGGTGAAGCCGATCTTGGTGCCCCAAAGACATGATACGAAAATCAGTGTGTTAACCACAAAAGAGATTGGTGGCTCAGAGAGTGGTGAATCATCACTATCTTCAGCAGTTTTAGTGACTATAAACTATCAATAATGAATCCAAGTTCTTCCTCGATTAATGGAAAGCAGCATGATAAATCTGGATGTGTCATCTCCATGAATATTTATCAAGATAAGTTTACTGGAATCCCACAACACCCTCTTTTAGTCCAGAATCATTTCCACCTGAGCAAAACTGGTGCCTGTAGCATCACACAGGTGTGGAAGTTCAGTCCATTTAGCCACCTTAAGATCATTGACATCCACAACACACAACCTTAATTCCTCCAAGTTTCTTCCAAACCGTGTTCCCTTTGCTAAATGCATGGATCCTTTGCCAACCTCTTGCCCTTTGTCATCTATAAGCATAACACATTGTCCACGCTCATGTTTGAAATAACTTGTGGGGGAAAGATTAGTGAATGTCTTTGAGCTTTCGCGGCCACATATTTTCAAAGCTAAGTGGCGGGGGGCCGGGGGGCTTGATATCTCTGTGGTGGGTCTCATGGGAGGCAGACATGGATGGGTTAAGGAATTTGTCAACTGTGCTTTCAGGTGAGTTAGAGACCGGGTCTGTTCCAGAACCATTTTTTTGTAGGCTGAAGCAGTGTCACCATTCACGAAATATCTATCTTTGAAGAAATAGGTAGAGTAGGATAAGGTGGACCGTTCAAGGAATTCCGGAACCCTACAAAGTTACTAGCTTCAATACACTTGCATCTGCAAGAAAATGAAATGAAATGACGTGTTTATACAATAGAAATCAAATAGTATATTATCAAGAAGAATATACAAAAACAAGTATGCAGAAAAAAATTGTGCAAGAACCCTTCCAAAAAAATTTGTGCAACACCCATTTCAAAATCCTAGGTCTGTTCCTGTCTGTGTTTAATAAGAAGTCATCATAAATATATATTATCACAAGAACTATTTGCAAGATTTGAATTGCTGATCTACTCAACACAAGACCCGTTTTGACCCATAATCTAGCCGACATATTTTTCCATGTATTCTATCAAATCCCCACTAAAAGTATACCTCAGAGCTAAAAAGGTAACTTACCCTTTTATAATCGGTTTTATTCTTGCTCTCATTTTTCATGTCGTCGCCAATGGTTTGTTATTTTGGCTTGACTTTGGGCTTGAAGGAGTTGCTTTGGCAGTTGTTGTTACGGACTTGTGTACCTATTGTCAATGAAGATATAAGCAATTATTTAGTAAATTCTAGTGAATGATGCAACTAAATATTTCAATCAATGCATTATAATCTTATGATGGAAGTAATACATTTTCTCCCCAAAGGATCCTGAAAAACATGAATACAGTATAACCAATCGTCGTAGAAAGTACACTAACAATTGAAATATATGTATATGAAATTATAAACAAATTATGTAAAACATGGGAGGGAGGTTATACCAATTCTTACCAATTTCTTTAGAGACTTTCTGAGCCATAGGAGGTTCTTTATAAAATTTGTGATTTGAGGTGTAAAATTGTGGAGCTGGAAATGCCTGGTTAATATGCCATTTCAATTATACACAAGTAGGTAAAATCATAGATTTGATAGAAAGTAGCTATAACTTAAAGAATAATATACTCCGAACCAAAAGAAATATAAAAGCATCATCTAGGATAAAGAAAGTAAATACAAATAGTTTCAACTCATAATATAGTAACTATTATTGAAGTTCAAAGGCCGGTAGATCCAACCCGTTTGAACATGTTAGCTTGCTATTGCCTAATCAACTAAATTTGTCACTTACGCAAAAGTTGTGTTCAAATAATGGTATATCATGACGCAAACATTTAAAAAATAATAATTGCGAGTTCTACCAAGTGGTTAACTTTCCGACCATGAACTCTACCCAACAATTATAATTATGTGAAAAACATTGTATGAAAATTTGCGTGGTAAAATAATTTAAATAAATTACATATTATTTATCCACACAAGAAGTAGCATGTGTCATTCAATTAAAAAAAATCCATACCAAAATACTCCCTCGCCCAATTCCTTTCCATTAGTACAATTCAAAAGTAACGTTATGTTCGCCTCAGCATTCAAAGCAAATAGAAATCAAAATGAATCACACGAAAATATTATTATAAATTAGTTATAATAATGGAAAAAGACTAGAATGGAAGTAATACGGGATGGAAATTCTGGACTGAACCACACACACTACACCTTTATCATCACTTATTTGATTGCAAGTATTAAATGATCTTTTGCCCTTCATACGTCCGAGATTAAAATGTTCTATGACTATTTCCTTAACTTCGAGCTCTATAGTTTCACAAATGTTTGTCATTCTTAAAGTTTTTTTTTGATAACCATGGTTTCCAACCTTTTGACTGACTAATGCACGGGTTTCAAACCCACCGCCACACATGCTCAAATTGGTTAAAGATCTCCCTTTTCAGGAGGTTGGGCGTGGCCACTTTAGGGTTGTTAGCACCTAGCAAGAATTGAACATGAGACCTCTCACATCTTAGAGTGATAGTCAGAAGTTCTTTTGCCAGCGGATCACCCGTGAGTGGTTATTCTTAAAGATTTTGGGTGTTCATACTATCTACTTTTCTACTAATTATTAAAATACCATCCGTGTACAAGTAATGAGTTAAGATTTTGTTAGCAAGACATTTAAAATAATCAAATCCGCTTGTTGTTTGCTAGGAAGCGGATCTATCCACATGGATAGATTACCGCAATCTATAGATGGGAACTAACTAATATGACACACCACAATCAAAAGTTTACGTCTTTAATAAAAAGAAAAAAAAAGTTAATACTTGTGAAACATCGGTCAAGATTGCACGGGATCCATATTAACCAAACAAATTATTCTTCATCAAATCAAAGGAAGTAACCAATCATTTCCTCTTACGTAACCACTTATAAATTTTTAAAAAGTTGAACACCCTAAGTGCCCGGAAAGGGGCCCCCTACTATGTAATTAAATTGATCAACATCATCAAACTGATCACTAGCTACACTTTCCACAAAAATTTCATAAAACTTCAGTAAATTATAAATATGTGATTCTAAAAATGAAACCCCAATAATTCATGCATGTATAAGTATTTAAACATGATTGCTGCTGATCAAGAATGAAGAGACATTTTCGCCCATCATTTGAAGCAAGATAAGATGAACTGTGACGTTTCCTCATCTTTAACCTTTTCCAATTATATATCTTAAATTCTACCATCTTTTTGGTTAAAATGGTACAGATTTATGTATGTGGCTACACTGTACTCTTAAGTAAATTTCAAATTTATAGTTAACGCATCAGGGTAAATTATTTATTTTGTTAATTAGCTTGTTACTGTTATCAGCAAGTTTGTTAGATTTTTCTAACGAAAAGTGTATACACCTTTGGTAGTGTACAATGTACAGAATGGTGAACATTAGATTTAATTTAAATGACCCATAACACATGGGGAAAAGAACATTGTCTAAGAGCTATCAAACAAGAAGTTTATACTTAATTAAGAATGCATGGTTACACTCACTAGAGAGTAACCAGATAGTGGTTATAGTAGGTTTAAGGTTTTACCGCTACTAAGTAAAGATAAAGAAAACATTAGTCATTCTACATAAATATTGGAAAAACTGTTGGTTTAACGAGAACGATCAAGTCCTTAAAATGTATAGGGACTTGGTAATTCTATAGACGTTATTGTGACATGTCAAAAGGGAATGGACAAGTTTTTTAAAAAGTAGTCTGCGGATCGCATCATCACACAAAGAACCGTCAACATTTACTATAGTTTACTAGCAACAACAAAAAGTTCCAATAACCTACAAACAAATAAACTTTTCAGCTATTCTCACAAGAAGCCCATAAAATAAGCTTACCCAAACACCCCCTAAATAAGCTAAATCAAGAGAATGCTATACTAATTACTGACACACATATTACAAAATTGAAAAGAAAATGAAGACGTTGGTGTATTGATTGATTACCTTGTTGATGGATTGAACATGATTGATTCTGATCAGGGGACAAATTTGATGAAGTTTTAGAAATAAGTGTTTTTAGGGTTTGAAAACTAGGGGTAAATTGAACAATTGTTGTATGGATTGGTGTTGGTTAGAAAGAGTTATATATAGGCATTAGTAATATTTGCATTTAATGTTATGTAATATGTAATATGATGTAATGTTATACCTTGATTGGGGAAATTCTATATTTATGAATTCAGAACACCATAATATAATATTTACCCAAAATATGTTTTAACTAAATGTTTATTGAATATTCTAGCTCAAATATCACTCGATGCACGATACACATTTATGGTCCATAGAGCGTGGATAATATTTATAGGGACATTATTGTTTACTCACGCATATACGAGTTTGGGACTCGTCCTCTTCGAGTAATTTGAACATTTTAAACATTTTATGTTATTTGATGTAAAATTATGGAACTATTGTTTATTGATAAGTGAATTGCATATCGCTAAACTAATGATGCATTTTAGATGTAACAAATAAACATAATGTTATGCAATATCACGTAACTGAAAATAATATGATGCAATATGATATTGTAAATATGTTGTGTTACAATAATATTGTTTTTTTTGAAAGCATATTACAATAATATTGTAATATTGATAATTGTATATACACTAGTTCTTAAAAATATTTAATTCAAAATTTATAATAAATGTATTATTTCATATATTTTGAAAATGAAATTATGTGTGCGAATATATGAACTTGTTAAGGTTATACAATTTCAAGGTCTTAAGAGTCTGAGTGCCTAAGGTGTTATGACACCATACACTTACCGCCACTTCGGTGTCAAATCACTTCAATATTTCAACATTTAACACCAAAAAGTCACCCCTTATTATAAAACCCTATAACACTACCTTTTGAGATCCACATTTTTTTCCTTTTCCAATTATTTAAACAAAATATATTTTCATTTATTACATAAAAATACTTTCATTTATTAAACAAAACAAAATATACTTTTCTTCATTAAAAAAAACACGCATGTACACTCTCATTTTTTAGTTTTATAAATGCTAGCATTTAACCAACACATTCTATAAATGGTATCATTTAACCAACACACACACTCTCAACACACACCAAAACCACAAAAACAACCCACTTAAATCCCCCATCCCTTCCCCCTGCACTAAAAAAAAAACCTGCGTTACTCAATACGTTGTTGTATCAACTAAAAGGATAACGCAAGCCTAAACGCCACTAAGATGGTATTGTAACGCCGACAAATGCACTACCACTTAGGCATAACTCCGGCCTCGGTGTTACCGCAGCGAGAGCTCTAAGGTGTCATAACACCATAACACTAAAAAGTTCCTCCACCTCAGTGCCACATCATTTTAACATTTCAACATTTAACACCAAAAAACAGCCCTTATCACAACACCACATTTTTGGGACCCACATTTTTTTCTTTTCAATTTATTTAAACAAACTAACTTTTCATTCATTAAATGAAAATACAAATTACAAATACATAAATAAAAAACAAACAATGTCGTTATAAAAAAAAAGGAAAAAAAAAAAAAGACTTGATTTGCACTTATTGACAAAATGCTGGTAAATAGGACACAAGATTTGTATTCGTCGAATGAAAATATCAAATTCGCAGACTTAATTCACTACAAATAGGATACATTATAACTTGATTTGCACTTATAACGTTATGATTTCTTCCCATTTTGATCTCAAGAAAGTAAAGTTAATTTGTTTATGAACACTCTTCCAGCTATGGGTCATATGACAACAAACAAAAAGCCACAATATTTAACTCCATATTAGAGGATTGGAGTCAAATGAATAATACTAAATACGTGAAATTACAGACAAAAAGACATTAGAAAACTGGTTAAGCAGTCGAACAGGGAGGATTGTTGTTCACATCCTCTGAAATAAGTTTATTCAGAACAATTGGACATCTGTACTTAATAAGAAATCATCATATATATCACAAGAACTATTTACAAGATTTGTATTGCTGATCTACTCAACACTAGAACGTTTTGACCCATAATCTAGCCGACATATTTTTCCGTGTATTGTATCTAATCACCCCTAAAGATCACGAAGCAGCTGCTACAATGTAACCCGTTTTGACCTATAATCTAACCGGCAAATTTTTCCATGTTGCGTACATGTGTATCCAATCCTAAATAAAAATTGGAAAGCAGCTCCTACAATGTGACCCATTTGACCCATAATCTATCCGACATATTTTTCCATGTATTGTATCCAATCCCCACTAAAAATCGCGAAGCAGCTGCTACAATATGACCCGGTTTGACACATAATCTAGCTGACATATTTTCCCATGTATTTTTTTTGAACAATGATTATATTTTTCCTGTTGTGAATAATAAATAATGAAACAAGAATACAAAGAACAAGGAGATATAGAGAATGGAGAATTCAATTTTATTCATCTCATAAAGAGGTATATTTATAATACAAGATAGAATATTCCGGAAGATAATTAAATAATCTCCTAATATAAGTCAAATACCTCTAAGCAATATCCTATAAGATATGGACATCCATATTATAATTATCCATAACACTCCCCCTTGGATGTCCATTTTAGGATTATGCCTCGTTAAAACCTTACTAGACAAAACCCAGTGGGGCAAAAATCTAGTGAAGGAAAAAGAGTACATAATTCATTTATACGCTCGGGGATGTTGTCTTGTTAAAAACTTTGCCGGAAAACCCTGTGGGGACAAACCGTGGTCAAGGAAAAAAATTGTGCAACGCGTATCTTCTCTCCCCCTGATGATCACATCACTTAAGCTCATTGAATCAGTAAAATGCACCTTAAAATGTCTTGATAGAATCACGTGAATAAATATTCTCTACATGTTGTTCGCATATCCAATTTAAGGATTAACATACGTCATACATCTCATTAAAGTATATCATCATACTTCACAAGTTATAAATTTCCAACAAATTCAAAGTGAATGATAGATTACATCATGTATGATCATCCACACACTAGCTGAATTTTCCTCATCCCCCAATGTTACCTCTAAGAGAATTTGCCCTAATGGCCATGATATCTCGTTGCTGAAACCGAGGAGTGGTGTTGTGGTGGGAATCATATTCTTTATTATTTCTCGGCTAAGACAATTAAAGCAGTGCTCATAGAGGTACTCTGTTGTCCACATACTTCCTGTGCACGCGGTGTCCGCCCACTTCAGTCTTTATCACCAACGGATCGTCATCCCAACCTTACTATTGGGGGGAAAGATACCTCCAAGTTTGGTTCTTCATGAGGGAATACTCTTTGTTTCACACTCTACTGCCAAGTCTGCACCAGGAATATGGCCGGAGCCTTATCCTTAGGCGCGACTTCCTTCTTGCCGCCCTTGGTGGCTCCATCCTTTTGGCTGCCATTCTTGATCTCCTTCATCATGTGTGCTAGCTAGGCGGATCTGTCTGCTTCCTCAATTTGCTTCTTCAACTGGAAACACTCATACGTGTGGTGTCCCCATTCCCTGTGGAAGTCGCAATACTTTTCCTTGTTCCTTAATTTTATTAAGCTTGCCATGGTGGGTGGAGCTGTGAACTTGACTGAGTTCATTGCCAAGATTTCCTTTGGTGTTTTTGTGAGGGGCGTGAATCAATCACTATGCCCTAGAGCGTCCCTTGAACTTTGCCTTCCATTCAAATATCTGGCTGTTGGCTATCCTGGATCCGCCTTCATGAGGTTTCCATGAGGAGCGGTCTTGCTTCTTCCTTATCAAGTTTGTTGCGGCTGTTCACCGCTGAGAAATGCTGCGGTTACCTTCCACATTTCATCGACAGTTTTTGGGATATTGTCGTTGAGTCTTTTGATCAGCTTCGGATTATTGATTTCGTGCATGAAGCCCGAGATTCTCATACACTCCGGAGTGCCCTTCACATGCATGCTTTCAGCCTTAAAAAGGTCAATAAATGCTCCTGTTGGCTCCCCTTCCCTTTGCTTGATGTGGTGGAGTTCCACCGGATCCTTGGTGTACTTCTTTTGCTGGAGGAAGTAGGATAGGAAGCTTCTCCGGAGGTCTTGAAAGTTATCGATGCTTTCTCATGGTAGTTCGTCAAATCACATGCTTGCATGACCCATGAGAGTAGAGTTGAACATGTAAAACTGGGTAGGCATGGCCCATCGCTCTACCTTAGCTGCGGTACATAAATTTTTCACGTGTTCTTCTGGGAAACTGGTCTCGTTATAGGTTTTGACATTTGAGGCCATCCAGGTCTTCTTTGGGAATTCAAAGTTCCTGATCCGTTAAGTAAAGGGGTCTGTATCCTGAATATCATATGGACGATAGAGGTCATCTGCATCACCTTCGTTCTTTTTTGATTTAGACTTCCAGTGTCCCCCAACACTGTCCTCGCTTTCCAGCGGTGTCAGTTCCCTTCGTCGTCCGGAGTCTGTATCCTCAATATCGTATGGACGATAGAGGTCATCTGCATCACCTTCGTTCTTTTTGGATTTAGACTTCCAGTGTCCCCCAGCACTGTCCTCGCTTTCCAGCGGTGTCAGTTTCCTTCGTCGTCCGGGGTTAGAGTATGCATCTCTGTCTCCGGCGCCTCTCTCCCTTGAGTGGGGGGCATGGCTTTGGTTGGGCTAGGGGTTCTCCTCCCCTGCCTTTCCGAACTTCTTTCAGTTGAGTACAATCTGTCCCGCCTATTGCGCATTTGGCCTCAGCTCTTCGCTCTTTCGAGTGCGCCTTTTGGACTTGAGTTGGGAAAACACCTTCGACCTTTTCTCCCCCAGACGCGACCTGACGTCTTCTTGTCTTTCCCCTAGGCGGGTAAAAACAGCTGACCAGGGATATTTTGTTCTCTCACAATCTTCTTGGGAGGGCCTCGTCTCTCCGCTGCTGAGTCTAGAAAAGGCTCTTTGGGAGTAGGAATACTCGGAAGGTCCAGACCTAACACTAGGACTGGCTTTTCGCTTCTTTTTAGCCCTTTTCTCTCCCAAGGATCTTGACTCAGAGTTTCGAGATTGTTCTTGAGACCGCGAACTTTTCGGTTCTTTATTATCGAAATCAAGGTGAGTTTGCACCTGCCTTAAATTCTCCTGATGAACCTTTTCGGCCGTCAAGGGCAACAGTTGGTCGTAATGCTTATAGCAGAACTACCTTATTGCTTCATGTGGCAGCGGGTAAGAATGGTGCTCCCCTATTCCTTGGTTCTATGGATGGTTCGAATATGTCGACGGGTAAGGTTAAAGTTGAGCAAATGATAAATGTTTCTGCCCCGGTTTCCTTTGCAAACGTGGTTGGTTCTGATTCTATTACTCGAAAGGAAAAAAAAATGGTAGGTCCACACAATGAAGGTGATACATCTATTGGTGTTGCTCTTAAGTCACAAAATTTTTAATCCTTGTACAAAATGAACAATAGAGTCCTTATTATCCATAGCAGTTCCACTAGTAGTGTGAGCAATAGAGTCCTTATTAGCAGTAATATCAAGATGAACAATATCCATAGCTGCATCAAATTTCTTACGCGCGTTTAAGACCATTTGCTCAACATTAAGTTGATTCGAAATACCAAGAACATCATGACCAGAATTACCAATGTTATCCACATGTGGTTGCGAGTTAAGGCTTGGAACCTGATAATTATAATCATTCGTGGACCTCAATTTTCTAGCCATTGGAGTAAAAAAACAAAATTTTTAATCCTTGTACTGTTAGGAAAAACTAACAATCGGTTGACTAGAACATAGAGTAAACACACCTATCGATGACTCCATGAAGAACTCGACACCCTCACAATTAGAACTTGTAACAGTCACAAGAATATACACAAGAATAACCCTCTTACGTATTACTTTATTGAGTAAGAAAAGAAGATGACGGTACAATAACCCCTCCCCCCTCACCTCTTTATTATAGAGATGGGGGGGGGGGGGGGGAAGAAAACCAACTCTTAACCGAGTTGAAACCGGCTGCAACAGAGGAGAAAAACAAGAACCACGAATACCTTGGACTCAGCAAACATAAAACAACCTATATGAAGTATATATAGGATTAATATGTCGGCTATGTATTGAACCGACATATACTTTTTCCTATTTGACAAAATACCATAGCTAATCTACACTAAGACCCCCTACACTTAGAAACACTTGCTAATATGGATACTATAATGTAACAATTTCCACCTTAGTATCATATTAGCCATCTCCGATACGCAGTAGCTTCAACCAGCACTGGAACCTCGGATAGGGGTGTGCCTTCATCCACGCACTAGTAGCAATAACCGCTACTAACATTATCTTAGCTCCTGACTCTATCGAGAGTTCCTTTAGCCAAATAGCCTCCTTTGCAGCCTCTGTAAGTGTCATGTGCACCGCTTCAGTTGTTGAAAAAATCTCCATGTGCAGCATCATAGCTTCTGAGCTTCCTGCACATCCTTGTATCATAAACCCGTACCTTGTGATTGATCTACCCATGACAGTGATCGATCTACCCATAGCGTAGTCAAAATCCACAAAAACATGTACGTCTGTCTGTAATCCACGATCGAACCTATCCAACATACCCACATTTACAAATGCTATGCCAGGTCTCGTGCAGACCATCTGATACTCCCGGCTTCCATCCGCATATGTATATGACAACTTACCATTCTTTTCCACATCACAGTCTCTTGATAGACTACCCTCCAACGACAATATGGAGTGTCCCTCCAACAAAGTTTGTACCAACTTTCCGTTGTGAACCCTGGACTATGACCCCTTAGAGTATTACCACTCTGATTCCTGATGATCTCTATACCAAGTATATTTCCTTTTGCTTTATCCAGCAATCCCTTGGTAACCCAGATCTCAGCCTTGCATTCGCAAGAAAAAACCATACCATCTATATAGAGAAATAGATGTATGAACATACCTGGTTTATACTTCCAGTAATAGCTATGGCTGTCGTCACTGCTTTTCCTGCAACCGTTGCTGAGCGCACACACATCTGACTGAGTATCCATTTCTTCTTTCAATCCAGTCTTCCACTTGGAAATCACCTCACAAGCAACTTTATTATTGAAAGTCAATGACTCATGTGCGTATATCTTCTCCACTGCAGCAACTGCAAAAGCAGCCTCATTACTGTTTTCTCTATACTTGTATAGTTCCCGTGCTGAATGTTGCTCCCTATCACGTGTTGAATGATAGTCTATTAAATCCTGAGTTTGTACTTCCTGTGAACCAGCTACCTAACTGACATTCCCCTAAGGTTCCACCTCAAATGTATGATCCCCAAGCGGTTCCACCTCAAACTCAACTCCCTGCAACACCTGCACTGAACCCGTACCTACACCAGAA
Organism: Artemisia argyi; assembly: GCA_030686995.1. Classification (NCBI taxonomy): domain Eukaryota; kingdom Viridiplantae; phylum Streptophyta; class Magnoliopsida; order Asterales; family Asteraceae; genus Artemisia; species Artemisia argyi. The sequence goes on from JARVZY010011821.1 coordinate 23,010, forward strand.
CCAATGAAAGTTTTCTTGTATTCCTCACTCTCATTGAAACCCATATTCCTGTAAAGCACTACCTTTGAAGTAACGTCATCAAACCTCCAAAGCTTATTACCCATTATACCTTTATGGTATCCCAGGAATATGCACTTGACCTTAACCGGTTCAAGCATCCTTTGCTTATTACTAGCAAGCCAACCAAAAAACCCTAACATATCTACAGGAGTCTTGAATCCAATCGCTGATGATGGTGACCTATTCACTAGATATGTAGACCCGGTTGTATCCTCTGCCCAAAAAACCTTGGACAGACCAGACTGAATCAAAAAACAACGTACCTTAGCCAAGAGTGTCACATTCGTCTTCTTAACCAACCCATTCTGCTGCTGTATCCTTGTAACACCCAAATGTTTGGAGACCCCACTCTTCGTACATTGTTGTGTAGACCTCTGATTACAAGAATCAAGAACATTACCTGTCTTGATCTTCTTCCCAGTCTGAGATTCTCCTAACTGCTTCATACCCTTCAATGTCTTCCCGCTCACTGCCTGACCGTCCAGGGTATATACACAATTAGCCTTCCTTGTTCCTGATACCACCAGTGAACCCTTTATAACCTTGATCTTGCCTGACTGCATCTTTACGGTAACCTGTTTTTTTTAAGAGTACCCAGCGATATCAAGTTTCCCCTTAATTCCAGAACATACATGACGTTGTCCAAAACAAAACTTGACCCATCCCTCACCTGTACTTGAACCTTACCCGTCCCACGTACACGGCATTCCCTGCCATCACCCAACAGTACATTGCCACCGTCATACTCCTAATAATCAAACAAGTAATCTCTCTTATATGTCATATGGTATGAGCCCCCTAAATCCATGATCCAGTCTAATAACTTTTCAACACTCATAGCCATCATAACATCATCATTGTCATACCCATCAGCTCCAGAACCGGATACCTGATCTTCATTCCTGACAAAACCTTGAGATTTCTTGTGATTATACTTGGGACAATCCCTCTTCAAATGCTCCTCAGACTGACATATATGATGCTTGAGTCTGCTGCTTCTTCCCTGTGACTTTGACCACGAACTACCTTTACCCTGCTGCATATCACTTTGATCAGATTTGCCCCTCACAAACAACCCTTCACCACCATCAACCTTTGCTTCTGTCATCCTTTGAAGTTCCCTAGAATGAAGTGTCGCGAGCACGTCTTCTAGCTTCAAAGTATCCCGACCATATAGGAAAGTATCCATGAAATTATCGTAAGACGATGGTAAATATGTGAGTAATAATAATGCCTGATCCTCATCCGATATAGCAGTATCTATAGTCGCTAAGTCACCTACCAGCTTATGAAACTCATCAATATGTTCAGACTGACTCTTACCCGGATGCATGTGAAAAGTATATAATAATTTTTTTTTTCAAGTACAAACGATTAGCTAAAGACTTTGTCTTGTATAAAGTCTCTAACTTTTTCTAAATCCCCGTTGCAGTCGTCTCCTTGGTGATCTCCCATAGAACCCGATCACCTAAACACAAGATCAATGTGTTCCAGCACAACTTGGTAAACATGGTACCCGTCATCATTCTTTATCACTTTGTTTATTTTGATAACCTTGTGATATAAACCTCACAACACTGAATTAAACAAAGTCCTCGTGTGTAGAAAGCCCTTGCTTTATCGATACATCCCCTGCCAAAAAACGAACATCTTTCCTCTTGCTTGAAACTCGACAAAGTCGAATCACATTAACCTGTCTATCTTCTATAAGCCGAGAACCAACGACCCTTAAGTTTTCTTTAACCCGTGTCGATAACCTCGACAACCCAAAAAAACCCGAAAACTTCAGTCCCTTGACGTCCAAGAAAACCAAACACCAAGACCTTGTCGACCACAAATCTGATCGACAAGAACCTTCAAAACAGATTTTCGATCATCTTCCAATAAAACGACTTAACCGCGAACAAAACCTTCACATAATCGAGTAACCTTGGAGATTTATAAACAATCGAAACACTACAACCTTGCTTTGAAGTATACCTTGTTTCTCCAAAAACAAAAACAAGAACATGGTGCGTTAATTCTTCTTTGCCAATAACGTGACGAAAACCCGAAACAACACCAGAACTTTTGTTGATCTTCTTTAACCAAAAAACCAACAAAACCTTGAACTTTCTTATCGACTATCGACAAACCCAAGAACTAACTTGTGAAACACGTTTGCTAGAAAAACCCGACACCTTCGAAATCGAAACCCGATATTCAAGAAACCTTGTGTCCCTGTTTCCTTCAAAAACAACACCTTGCAAACTGTCGACAACTTCCAGACCAAGCAAACACCGATGGCGACCTAGCAACCAATCCCTTCGAACCTAAGCTCTTGATACCATTTGTTAGGAAAAACTAGCAATCGGTTGACTAGAACACGGAATAAACACACCTATCGATGACTCCATGAAGAACTCGACACCCTCACAATTAGAACTTGTAACAGTCACAAGAATATACACAAGAATAACCCTCTTACGTATTACTTTATTGAGTAAGAAAAGAAGATGACGGTACAATAACCCCTCCCCCCTCACCTCTTTATTATAGAGATGAGGGGGGAAGAAAACCAACTCTTAACCGAGTTGAAACCGGCTGCAACAGAGGAGAAAAACAAGAACCACAAATACCTTGGACTCAGCAAACATAAAACAACCTATATGAAGTATATATAGGATTAATATGTCGGCTATGTATTGAACCGACATATACTTTTTCCTATTTGACAAAATACCATAGCTAATCTACACTAAGACCCCCTACACTTAGAAACACTTGCTAATATGGATACTATAATATAACATGTACAAGTTTACATCTTGGAGTAGAAGAATCACACAGTCCAACCCAAAAACTCTCCATTCCCTCTGGCGATTTTGGTGATTTTACGAAACCCCTACCTCCTTTTCAATCCAATCGATTCCTCCTCACTACAACTTCGATTCAAGCTTACTTTGATCGCTGCTTGTTACTGGTAGGGATTCAAGTCGGCTATTATTGGGTTTTTTCCTAATCGCATAGCTAGGGTTTAGTCGGTTCTGTTTGTTTTATTTACTATATCATTATCATTCATTACTGATTGGACATCATTGTTGATTATGGGTTAGTTAATGCGCATGAATGCTTTAAACCCTAATTTTTAATTAGGGTTTTCTCGGGTGTGTTTGAAGAACTCGACCTTGTCTTCTTGTTTTATGTTAGTTTACATTGTGTAAGGGTATTTGATCTTTGTG